>DWON01001694.1:0-23397 GCA_018251015.1 Phocides pigmalion okeechobee
GTGGTTGCACGTGGATGTCTATGGGCTGCGACTACTTAATATCAGGTGGTTTGCATGCTCGTTTGCTGCCCTTCTTACATAAAAAATAATAATAACATAAGTTTTATGATTAAATGTTTGTGTTTTATATGAAAAATAACATTGATAATAATTAATATATCTACAATCTCCAATAGACGAAACAGTTCGACAATAAGCATGTGCGTAAACAAATCAACAGGCGAGTTATGTAATTTTTATTTAATGGAGACGTTTTGTTTCCTCTGACGTGGCTGCCTGCTTTTATCATCACGTTAGTCATACAAATATCAAAGTGTATATATTTCATTATTCCGATTTTTGATTTCATATATTTGACTTGTATTACTTGCTAACAGCCATAAATGGAAAGAAATTAAAGTAAATTCATAAGTACAGTAAGTGACCGTTGCCCAAAAGTGTGCTTTGGACGCTGAAAGATTAACAAAATTGCTTAAAATATTTATCTACGTTCCCTTAAAGTAACATCGTCAATCACAAACTGGGAGTGCTTCATTTTGTAGAACTTATATTTTGAAGGGATTATTTTGTTTCCAAAATTCAGAAATATAATAGAATTTGTAACTGATCGCTGTCTGTACATGAAAGTTATATGAGAAAAACTATTATTTCGAACATTTATTCCTTATTAAATTCGTTAAATAAAATTCATAATAATAGAATTTTTGTCTTTTTGTCTGTTTGTCTTTGCGTTCGCGCGCTTATCTCAGACGCAGCTAAACCGAATACGGTGTGGTTTCCACCAATGTATTGCAATAAGCGCCACTTCATATTTAGTGTACAATTCATTATAATCGATTTGTAAGTTAAAAAGAAATGTTAATTTAAAAGTTGTGGGTATGAGTATAAAAGAACTTTTGTTCTAGAAAATCTGAAAAACCCGAAAATTAAAACCCACATGAACAATGTTGCGGGCAAGTTCTGAAATATATGTACCGACGTTGATTTATTTTGACGCTACAAATTAGACACGGAAACAAGCGGTCAACCACTTTTTAGATTACTAAGAAAAACGAAACTTCGGAGTAGTGATGCCTAACTATGGATGGACTAACTGGATAGGTTGTCAATTCTATCGTGGTCTCGAAAACTAGTCTCAATATCCATACACATATTGATAGTATTACAGCCTTATATAGCTTAATTATTGTGTGTAAAATATATACCATTAGTATATTCCATAAATTCATCCATCCATTCACGCATCCATAGTACATTCCGTAAATAAGTAAATATATTCTATACATGGTGGTAACGGATTGTTGAAGTATTTTTAACAATAATTTCATATCGTTAATAATGTTGCATTTCGTCAGCTATTTTATTAATTAAATTGAGGTTTTGCAGATAAAACTTTACGTTAAATAACCATATCATATAATGTTATCGTGATTCGTCATACATTGTTGACCTTCACTGTACATTGCCAAATTCTTGCTAATTACATCATTTAAATAAATTATTATATAGTAAATACTTAATTTTGCTGAACTTGAACCATAATAAGTACGTAACATATTCTAAATATATTAAAAATAATTATATATCTAAATAATTGCATGCATAATTATAATAAATTCAGTAAGTTCAGCATAAGAACTAGCTGAGGAATAAACATTTATTTTTTATTTAATTAATTATTTTTGCGTATTTTATTTGTACAAACGCTCAAGAAAGCAAAATGGCGTATAAACTTAATTTACAATTGCGCCATTTAATTGTACGAGTTTAGTCATTGTAATGATCGCACCGCTTACTCTCATAGTGATGGCATTCCATTAGGATAATGTCAACTGAAACATCGCTATTATTTCGGAAGGAATTACGCTTTCTTGAAATAGGCTTCTCTGTTCCTTATAAATTCATTTATTATTTATTAATATTCAGAGCCTCACATTACATTTCCCTGTCGTGGGTGTCCTGGACACATACTATGTCAAAGACAAGGAACCTATAGAATTCTTAACCCATATTATAATGGTTTTCTGGTGGTAAGTAGTCGCAACTTATAGACATCCACGTATAATCACAAACATGCCCGAAAGCCTATCTGAAGTTGAACGTAGATACTTTTCTACTTCTGAGGACTGAGATGGTCGCCTCGCTTCATCTTTGTGTTTTTTTATGTAAGAAGAGTACTTCTCAGATAAAAAATCACTTGCAAGAATCACATATATGTATGTACATATATGTTGGCACATAGAAATTGATACGATATAAGTGTATTTCCTAACCTTCAAAAGTACTGACCACGTGTAAGTGAACGTGTGTTTTATTGGCGAGACTTAAAAATAGAAGTTTGATTTCTCTTTATAATTTTGGCCTTCTTACAAATAATTAAATTGTAACGGATCGCGGTCTGTACATGGAAGATATACGAGAAAAACTTTACAACGCAATCAACCTTAAAACAATGGCTGTTACAATTTTTGTCTGTTTGTTTGTGCGTTTGTGCTCGCTTATACAGAAATGGCTCAACTGACTTCCGTGCCGTTTTCAACCGTTTACTGCGGTAAGCACATAATTTATAGCAATAGCAGCAACAAATTTAACTTTTAATATTCATGGCTTTTCAGTCGGTCTACAAACCTAAATGTTATGTGTGGACCTAAATGTTAGCTGTTTTTTACACGCTTAGATTTTATTGGACTTCGTCGCTTGTTCGCAATCCTAGCAAACTTTAGCTTTAATTCCGGACGGCTATACGGTAAATGTTGTGTACAGAGAAGCATTGCCGAAAATAAACAATAAATTAGATAATAATTCTCTTCTTTCACCTATTACATTCTATTCCTTTATGAAACAAGTATTGGCAAATATCTCATGTATTTGTATGTAAGTATAACAAAACCTGGAAAAACCCAAAAATTGAAACCCAGGTGAAGAAAGTCGCGGGAAGCAGCTGGTATTTATTAAATGTATTGACGTAAGTCGTATATGACGCACGGAGCCTGCATTTTGTGCATATCCATATTTAGTTTAGCATTCAAAGCTCACGATCCGGGTTCAAATTTCGTCAATCAATCTTTAGATTGATTGACGAAATTTAAAAAACGAAAAGAGATGTATCATAATTTGATAAAGATCCCGTGGGTGGAATTAACTGTGGTGGCCAAACAACGCGTGTAAAAAAATGTTACTAACTTACTGTTAAATGTTACTACTTAAAGCAAATTTAAAGGTAGAACTACAGTTCGACCGGGGAGGTACCACCGCTGCCCTTATAATCCGCCATAAATTTACTTGTGTTTCGGTAGGAGAGGTGCGGTTGCCGCCTACACTTTGAAGCGAGGCGACCATCTAAGTCCTTAGGAGTAGCAACGCATCTATGTTCGAGCTCAGATAGGATTTCAGTCATGTTTGTGGTTGTAAGTGGATATCTTTTGGCTGCGACTACTTACCTTCTGGTGGCTGGCATGCTCGTTTGCTACTCATGTCACATAAAAAAGTATATTTGTAATTATAACAGACGTTCACGAGCCTTCATGATAGACCTCTCAGAAAGAGGTAGAAGTTATTGTTAGAAAAGGAATTGATCATGAAAATCTATTGCTGGCTCTTATTGGTACAAACTTTTTATCACTAATGGCAAAAACACTGATCGTGTAGTGATTAAGATACTGGCCTTTCATACAAGAGTACCAGGGCTCGAATAATCAGCACACACAACACAGACAAACATACGAGCTATGACGTAATCCTTCTCATTCCGAGGAGAATTGGTCTTCGGCTGCAGGATAGTAAAAGTTTGATAATATTTATGAGGTCCATTGATGAACAAAGGTCTCCCATGATTAGCGTTACTCCAACAAGTCTTGTGACCTCTGAAACCAATGGTTTCCCTTGGACTTTTAAGCTCATCATTCCTGTTTTCAACTTTACGTGTGGTTAAGGCGGTCTGGACTTTTTAATCTATAATAAACTTATTTCTCAATTAGTTAACTAATGTAAAGCCAAATTTATTTTATTTGTAATGTGCATTAAATACAATTTAATGGAGTCATCAAATATAATTAACTGGCGTTGCCTTGAATAATAATTTTCAACCCGTCAGTCAATTAATAAAATCAAATTTTCACACGAGCAAAGCCGGCAACACTTAGCATTCTAATTAAATTAGTAAATAAATATTGTAATTGTACAATTGTGGCCAGTTGATTACTACCCCACTGGCGTACAAAGATCAGAAGTCCAGGTTTATCAAAAAGACCTTTTTGATAACAAGCAAGACTCGCTCAGATTATAATAGGTAGGACATAATGAGAACTAAATATAAAAATATCTACAGATATGGCAAAGGTTATGCAAACTTTACAATTATTATAATAAGAACCATTTTCATCAACTTCGTTGTGAACTCAAACTAAATAACATGTTTCAATTCCTATGATATAAAAGTGAAACGTCAATTTGTTTCTGTTGAATTATCGCAAAGTTGTTGATCGAATCTAATCCAAATTTTGTACATAGCATGCATACGCCTCTGACTTCGTTATTATTTATGTATTATCACGATTTGTAATCTTGGAACTGAGCAATGACAAAAAATAAGTGTTAATATAACCGTCTGTTTAGAACTGTTTTTTTTTAATTTCGCATTACGTATTAGTATTATGTACGTACTAGTGATAGCACCTGACTCATATCTCACGGGTAGAGCCGCAGATTAACTCCATAATATAAGGCAATACATAACTGACAAATATATTTAGTGATATTTATAACACCGAAGTAGAAATTAGTACGCATTATATACAAGGAAGTATTAAGTTGATTTGTTGATAATATTTGGCAATGACGGTTTATCAGTTAGTAATCGCGTATTATAAGACGCAAAATGGAGACGAGCCAACCTTCGAGAAGTAATTTATAATTCAATTATTTTTCACAGACCAACAAATTATACTTTCAAAACAGATTCATATATAATTGTTTCTGAAATACATATCATATTTTAATATGAAAATATAATAGATACGATACTGAGAGAATAAATAACAGATATATTTTAGGTAAATTTGAACTGTAACAAGATTCATACATCGAAACATATTTGGTGCTCGTTATAAGGAACCATGTAGAAGCATTCTCTCATAATTTACAAAATAATTATATTTCATGTATTCCAATAAGCAGATATGCCCTTCTGTGTTTTCAAAATGTAATATTTGACCAAAATGATAAGCAGATCTACGAGAAATTATAAGTATTATTTAATAGCAGCTTTATGTGCGTTGATTTATAAAATATTTATAAACCGTTAAACAGACTTTCGTAGGCTTCCGCGCAAAAATATTATATATAAGAGATTTTATAAAAAGGTTCCCGCATAAAACTGAAAATCCATGAATCCGTGTAAGGAACCTACTTATTTCTGGGTATTTCTCGAATTGTACATAAGTAATGTCGTTAGGACTCTACTTGACTGACCGCATCCACCCAATTAATTTTGTAGATAAGCACGCTATCCTGAAAATAGAGTTTTGGTAAATGTTTGCGCTACATCCCACTCGCCACTTGAGCCGTTCAGTAACGAAATAATTTAATTTTCGACAAGAACATAGTATGCACTGTTAATTAATCAGATTAATTGATTTTTCGAAGGCATTTCGATTACAAGTTGTATTACAAAATGTTGACATAAATTCAATAATAGATTTGTATAACTTTTAGTAATAAACTTTTAAAAACGTTTTTTGTAACTATTTTATATGAGAAAACTGACGAGCGTACGATATACATACAACCTCAAAGTGTACTGAGTGTAGTAGCCGTCAACCGCGCTTCTTTAACGGAATATAAGATTTTTTACTGTGCAATATTGTAATTATTATTGATTTCATTGTTAATAGATCTCAATGTTTCATTGATTGTAATTATTTGAGGTTTTGTAAAATAATATAATCTAAGCATCAGTGTTTGCATTATAAAGTAACTCGTTAGTTGCAATTTTTAGAATATAAAAATACACAGAATTTGCGCATAAATTTTTAATAACAATAAGTAAAAGCAGTTATTTGAAGGTCGTAAATTTGTAAAGAACCTTATCGATATTTATCTCTTTATATACCCTTAAGTACAAATATTTATTACGGTAGATAGTATAATCTAACAGATAAACTACCTAGGGTGGTGGCAGGAGTAATAAGTGTTGTTAATTTAGAAAGATATGGGCAATAATATATATAAGATAAATGTAATTTGCCCAAAAATCTTATTTTTTGCCTCCAGAGAGATTTGAACTCTCGACCCCTGGTTTACAAGACCAGTGCTCTAACCCCTGAGCTATGGAGGCTTGCGTGTCCTCACAATAATATTAACTGGCATTAATCCATGTAGCATAGCGAACAATAAGGCACGTGGACGCTGCGGGTTTTTCACGCAGGAGTCTCTTTTCTGTCAAATGAAAGTAGCAAGCGACCTTGCAGACCAACTGATGGTAAGTAATATCTGCCGCACATAGAAACTGACTGACTGTTACAGGATATGTTCCTTCTTGAAGTCGTTCACAAATTGGTTACTACTTCGGAAAACTAAAATGGTTGTCACATTTGTAAGCGAGCTAGACACACCTTTCTACCCAAACACAAGGACTGCTTCACGATTGAAATGGGTGTGGCTCCACGATAGAACCTGTGTGGTTACTTTGTGGAAACCACTACTTCCACGGTATAACCATACAGGTTCTATTGACCGACTCTATCGCCGGCCATTTTCATTAAGTTTGCTAATTTGTATACTTTTATGTACGCGCATTTTGATTTGAATTTAGTAGTTCGTGTTCGTATATACATAGCATTAATATAATAAGGGAATCCTAATGACTATATAAATTAATATATCATATACAGTCCTACTACAAACATTGCGTCAAATTTCAACGACCACGAAGTTTCTCAAGAGGTGATCAGTGTCACCGCCACACTCTCGAACTTGGCACCGAGTTTACCTAGAAATATACATACATTGACCAACTTATTTAGGAATACAATAATTGAAACGTTTTGAATTGCCTACACTAAAGGAAACCTTTTAGTAAATTTGAATTCTAAATCTATGTTGTCTGTAGCTCTTAAACGAGTGTGCCGATAAGAATGCGGTTTAATTTGAGAACCGGTTCTATTATTGAGGATCTTATTCTGTAAGTCATGCCTTTTTACACATTTTCATAGTATAGTAGAGGATTTTAAAATAATATACTTAAATTTGATACACTAAGCTGTTCCAACCATCCCGTTATACTCTTTAGCATCAGGGCAATGTAATTTTATAACATTGATCTGACGCTGCAGAATATCCAAATTATCGACAGTTATCAGGTTTAGCCTTATCTCAAAAAAACTAATCATTTTTAAAGCCGGAACAAACTTTCTTAAAACAATACTAAAATAATCACAACTACAATTGACTTCAATTAAAGGCGCTTTAATCTCGATCCTTTTGAGTTCTATGATAACACAATTACACATAAACACATGGACCTCATACTTATAAGACATCTTTCTACTGCAGGAGTTATAAATAATCGCAAAACCAATATTACTATATTACATTTACTAACTCCTTATATTCTGAACGTTTAAGTTACGTGAGAAGTGTTTCCGTTATAGCTCAAACTTCACAAACTAACACTGGGTTCACCTCTTGAATGTTTCTGGTTTGAAATATTATTCGTATAACAATACGAACATGGTACCTATAGCTTTATCAAACATGAGAGGCGTTCGCGAAATTTTGCGAGGTCTTGCGAGGATTGAAGTTTAACTTCGGACTTCGGAAATGTATGTCAATGTAAAGAATAGTCGTCGACCTCGTGACAGGGTTGGGAGGGATAGGTGCGTTTATACCTGCGTGTAAATTATGCGTATTCTATACATTATGTCATGCAGCACGCGTCTTTCACTAGACCGTAGTGTTTTATTCAAAGCGTCTTTGATTGATGAGTTTTCGAAGAATTTGATTCGTTTGAGTTTTTTCAGTCTTTTTAATTTCTGATTTGATATTAATAGAGATATATTGATATTTGATGGAGATTCTGCATGTAAGAAGATTAGCGTACGAACGTGCAGGACTAAAGTTAGGTTAAGGTGGTGGAGCTAAGGGATTAAGATGGTTGCTTTGCTTATAAGTTTAGCTGGCAGTCTTGTAAGTACAGCTGGAAATAGTGAGATTTTCGGATTTTAGGTTATCAAAACGTTTTCCTCTATTTAAACTTTTAAACTAGGGAGCAGAATGTTAAAAAAGAAATACAAAACTTGTATACAGTTTCAATGAAAATTCGTTTGAATACGATATGTTTGTAGTTTTGTAGATATTTTTTAATATTTTATTGTGATTACGGAATCGTCTACTGTATGTTGTTCTATCCGCACTGAGCAATCATCGATGACTCAGACTTAATGGCAAACAAATAACAAATTTCCATTGGGTTTATCATTTATAATCGGCCACTTCTACATCTCATTAAAAAAATTTAATTTATATTTTTGTAATATTTTCCAACAAAGCCGACTTTGGTCGACCATAAATGATAAAACTCGATTGAATTCTCTTTCTTTTTAACCATTAAACCTGTGTCATCAATGATCACTTAAAATTTTTAAGCACGTAACAATAATGTTCCTAAAAGTTTGTGAAATTTATACATATATAACTGAACTTTGGCTTTAATTGTTTTAATTATTAAACTATACCGGTTCAATGGGGTAATAAAGATAACAATGACTCAGTTTTATGTAAAAGATTCCTACTGCATTCTATATAATAGTTGTCAGTCTTAACAACAATGGTGTAATACTGATCAAATAGCGGTACAGTTCAAATACAAGCTACCTAGAAAGTCTTGATTTTATCTGACAAGAATTTTAAAGCAATATAATATCTTTAGATCATAATAAACATTGCGATAAAACTGAAACAACGTATGATAACATAATTATAGAATTGGTTTCTAAGTGATAAGGTTCGTTCAATATTACCAATACGTGCCTTACTCTACGCCTCATTTATCCATAAACAAACACTTTACACTGGCTGATATTTACTTTGTATTTTGCAACACATTGTTTTGATTTTAAATTTTGATGTGACGTGGGGTTCATAAGCAGAAGTTTCTAACCGAAGCATGCTCGTTAGTGATCAGTGGATAATCTTGAGGTCAGCGGAGCACGTGGTCGATCACAAAATAAATATCACTGTCACTTTCAACTGAGCACAATACGAGTGCTGTAGTGGTCTGACTGGGTACTGTGGTTGCGAGCGACGGCTGCGCGCACGCAACCAAAGGTTTCGACACAGTGCCGAGGGCCGACCGGCCTTGCTAAGTACCTCTCCTTTCCACGCACAGCGATGTCGCTTTGCACACGAGACAGCGATAAGTTAAGCCATTGCAACTCCGTCACTAGTGGTTGACCTTCTTGGTCTACCATTATTGCTAATAAGCTTGCCTTTTGCAATCTGCGTCTTGAATTCATTCCTTGTGCCACATCTGGCGTACAAATCGACTGATATAGGTGCATCTTCCGTGGTAATCAAATCCACCACGGAAGATATTTACCATTCGTAGCTCTACTCGATACATAAACATTACTTTGAGTGAGTCATTAGTAATAAAATAACAATTAATAAAAAGCCAAGAGATGTTACACGTTTTTTGTCCGGCAACAATGTACTATTGTTTTGATTTTAATGTACTATTGTTAATAAGAGTATTGTCTTAACGTCTGGGTAACTGTAACATTTCATATTACATAATTCGTGGCTGCAATGGCGACATTGCGATTGATAAACAGTGAAATGAAGTCTTTTATTCGTAACACAATGAGATTTCGTACACTCCACCGCAATCGTAATGAAATTCCTTTGATTTTTTTAATGACGTAGTGAGAGTAGTAAATTAAGAAATTATGAGAGAAAAATCTAACATGTAGCCCAACTGATATTAAAGGTTCACTACCCACCATGGGTACCTGAAACCAACTCAATATAAAATAGGATCGTTAACAGTTCAACTACTGCTTCTACTCAAACCAGTGTCGTTCATAAGAATTAAGGCATAATGATTCGAAAAAGTGAATCTACTTTTTCATAGAGATGTTGTAAATCTATAGGTCGATTGGGGAATATTATTGAGGCCCTTATTTTTTTTATTTTGAAAGAAGATACTTGTTTCTCTACACTTAGAAGTAAAGCGACCATATTAGTTCATCTTAGTCATCCACTAACACCTCAGAACTTTGGTCCGTTTTGTGGTTGTTTGTAGTCGTGCATGAGCTGTAGCCATAATGTAACATTAAATACTTTATGCTCGTTACAAAATTTAAACTAAAATGAAAATATTTTATTTCATTCTAAGGTATTTACATATACTTAATAATACTTTTTCTACGCTATTATGTTCCCACAAAAACGCGCTCTTTAATCCAAAACACATCATCCCTATAGATGCTATAGAGCAAAAGTAGGTGTGGTTTTGTGATATTGCAATAACAAAACTTATCATTAATCGTAATGAATAGCCAGTACCGACAATTATCAAACAATACTTTAATATTATTATTGCCAGACATTATTTTGACCTGATAACAAAATGTGCAATCTAATTATATTTTGTTGATAGCCAGGACATATCTAGAACCTACCATACGTGTATGCTTCAAAGAGGCTTTAAAATGTTTCGGTCATTAATACATGTATTCTGTGTCAAGGGTATTGACCAAGGTCTAATTCGTAACTCAAATATGACCACACACTCGTACAACTGTTATTTTCCATATGTACAGATATAACTAACATGTGTTTTATACATGACTAAGTGTGTGACATGTGTTTTATTCTCCAAGCAATATATTTGGTTGTATATAGTCTACTTGTTAATTGGTCACCGGCATCCGTTATGTAATGAACTCAAAATAGAACGAGAGGCGCACTTAAATTTATTATGGAGGACTGTTGGATCGCCTTTTAAAATTTTTAAACAATTTAACAGGTATAACATATAACTAGGATTGTACATACCACCACTGTTCTACAGTATGTTGAAGAAATTCTTGTGTTTCGGTTGGACAGGTGTGGTTAACGGGTAAATTTATAACTAAGGCGAGGATGTTAGTCCTCAGAAATAGAAACGGTTTTAGGAACGCCCTCACAAAAGGTCCAAGAGCGCCACAAAGAGCCTACACGCTCGTTTGCAACACTTGTAACATAAAAATAGATGTGATTTAGTGTACGAATAAAATCAAAATAGTAGTGAAACGACTGCGCCTCTGCGAGGCAGAAACAATTGTGGTACTGGTACCACCACTGTCGAAACACAAAGAATCTTACTTTTAATGACAGTATTCGTTGATGATGTTGCGAAATTGGTTGACATTTCGTAACGTAAGCATATAACAACCGGTATAAAGCAACGGAAATATCGGAAACGCTCTTTAAAACAACTTACATTTTTTACGGTATATTCCGTTCTCTACCGTTCGTTTGTGTTTTTTGAAACATTTTCCGTACCCAAAAATAAAGTAACATTTATTAAATTGAACCGAAGCCTCGTCAACTGACGAGAACATTCACCCTGCTGACGTCAGAACTTTTTGTCAAAAGCTCATCTATTGTTAAGACAAAAATCCAATTTAAAATGTCTTTTATACTCCATTGACTTTTAAATACAACGAACAATGTAATCAATTTAATTGAAATGTATGTTGTTGGGCAATGAGAAATTCTAAATCTATGACTAATACTCGTCGTATAACGACTTAAGAAGAAAGTTCAAGTTCAAGTTCTTCAAGAGTTACTGATATTATTTTTAGGTATCTTTTTTAAGTTGGAAGAGTAGCAAACGGATGTGCAGGCCATATAATTTCATGTCACACTCCAAAGAGAACTAAAGTCCTGTTATAGGACGTAAAATACAGGGTGTAACGTTGTGCGTTGATGTGTTGCTCCAAACTAAGATGGTCGCCTCGCTTGTAATTGTAGCCGACAACTGTAGTTCTCAAACAAAATTTAAGAACTGCTTTACGGCGTATTATGAGAGAAGCACTGGTACTGCCCCGGAAGGACTGTTATTTTACTACCTTAAATTATTTTAATTGTTAAAAAACGTAATTAAATTTAAACGACATTCTAGTTTGGAAGATATTTTTTGAGAATGAGATATGAGAGTTTTTGAGAATGTAACATTATCCAGTAAAATGTATAAAAGAAGTTAATTATAAATTCCTCCATGTTACGATGCAGGATGTAAGAAAAGTATTTTTAAATGAACTAACATCTAAAAATGGGAGTCATAAAAATAATTCTAGTGACTTTGTAAAGATTCTCTGTGAAGCGAGCTTGTACCTACGAATGTTAATTCGTGTCTTTGTAAGTAACGTAGTCTTTCATTAAAATCGTAACCAATTTTGATGATCAACATTTTCTGATGGGAAATTAACAGTTTAAATTGAAGAAGCGATTCAATTTGCCAATTCACGAATGAATAATACCAAATGGGTGCATTCTATAAACTTACATCATCCATAAGTATTCCTCGTTTTTGCTCGGCTGTCTCTGAAGAGCTCCGAACTGAGTGCCTGGAATTGGACCAAACGGTACGGTATAAAATTGTTTGCCAAATAAACATTGCGTAAAATCACTAGGAAGATAGGGAATTACTATACAGTTTCTCGGTGAATTGAAGAATAGAGCTGTTAAAATGTGAATCAGTCCGTTGGTTAGGTAGATATATCGTCTGTTATATCTTGGAGTGTGAAACTGCAAACTTAAATAATAAAAGTAATATATTGTTATTTAAAATACATTCATATATGAATACTAAATTATTTAATAATACAAAATAACGTAAGAATTATTGAATAATGTGTAACATGCTATACATGCTAACATATGTATAAAATAATATTGATTAGTTACGAAGATTAATAACATTCACTGATATCAAATAAAAATAAAATTTCTTTATAGGTACCACTATCTGCCGAGTTGTGTTGATGCGATTCTATAAAATACAAACACTTATGACTTTGCAGAACAGAACAAGTTTACAATCTCCTACTTCAACTGTTTATAAGGTTAAATATTTATCTGCGCCCATTATTAAAACTGACTGCTCGTTCTAAAGGTCACTTTGTAATCTTATTAAACATGGAACTAATTAATTAATAGTAGTAATATATCTACCACCAACTAGTTACATTTGAAAACGGAATCTAAAAAACAAAAAGACTAAAAAAGACAAATTAATTTTAATTAAATATATTAAAAAGTGTACACACCTGATTGATAGCTTCGTGAACCACTAACACTGGTCTCACTTTCTGTTCTTCTTCGTGTGTTAAAAAGCAAATTCCACGGATTGTAATTAGTATTCTGCGATCGATTTTCAGTTTTAGACACAGTTTGTTTAGCAGTATCCATGGTTTTATTGATACTATTAATTATTTACAAATGATTTTAAAATTAAAACTCAGTAGAGACGGTCTCGACGATTACACTCTCACGCACGCCAACTGATAATATAATAATATTATGACAGTCCCACTTCCAAGCTAAACAGTCGGCAGTCACGCACGCTACCCGGTAAAACGAGTCAACAAGCGTTGTTTTGATCCGAGACTACCCGATCATACACGGAAACGCCCGAAATTGTGTTTACTATGAAACTCGCCGAGCACAGTCACAACGCTTTGCTACCGGCAAATATTGGAGCCGGCCGATGACGCCGTCGGTTTTCTAAATATAGAATACATAGACGTGGAGTAGTAACGATATTTCACTGCATTAACGCTGGTTAAACAAAGAAAATATGGTTGACTTTATATAACGTTATTAATATTGAGATAATAAAATTCCGGCAGCAATATTAAAAGCAGTTTGTGTCATAAACAATATAGAATAAATTTGTGTCATTGTCAATTAAGTACGAGGCAAGACGTAAGCACGTTTAATCAAATCGAAAAAATCTTTTCTACAAATAGAAACTTTATCATAACCAAAAATGAAAATTCCTTACGTGGTTTCTTTAAATACCCGAGAAGCCTATGCCACGTCACCTTTTATGAAAGCATCATTGGGTGAAGTTCCCCGCAAAATAGTGGCTGAAGATTTTGAATGGGATGACGACTTTACTCCTGCACCGCTAACATATTTCGCAGCCCTCGCTCTATCTAGGATATTTCACAGAATAAACCCACTCCGCAAGATTTTACAGAAAGACGTCGATATGCTGATGGATTTGTATCCTGCGGATATTCCGCTTAAGTACAGCGTTCCGTGCATTAAGGTTGCTTTAAATATCTCATCTGGGATTTATTTTCCTCAATTTTAATAGTGTTTGAACGCAACAGTATGTTTTATAAAATTTTGCAGGATGAACAATATTGGAAAAGATCTTATGCTACAAAGTTTCCTTCCCGAAAAGAGCTGGGCGTAAAGTTTTGGAAAGGAAAGTTTTTGTCGGCATGTTTACAAGATTACCTCGAAAATGTTAAACCAAATATTTTTATCGAAGAGGAAGCCGTTGAATTATCATTTTTGGTACGGAAACATAGAGATTTTATAAATAATTTTGAACTTGCTTCTTTTTGAAATGTTATAACTTAATTTATTTTAGGTTAGTCCCTACATTTACGAGTTAAATCTAAACCAGTTGCAAATTGTACGTCAACCTACACCACCAGTTCCATATGAAAATGCAGTGGAAGATATTTGCGAATTTAGTGTACCTAAACTTTATGACCATATACCACTTGAGCCAGTTTTGGCTAAATTATATAATCTTCAAGAAATTTCATTGGTTTTCGGCTTAAATAATGTGGAAGACAATTACTTAACAAGATATTTTGAGTTCTCAATAAGAGACTGCGAGTCTTTGTGCAGAGGTCTCGAGTACCTAAATCATCTTAGAGTTTTCCGAATAAATCGTAGCAACTTAGACTGCTCCAAGGTAAAGATAATTCTGCAGAATCTTGTTAAAAAGGAGAGTATCGAAGAACTAGACTTTAACCATTGTAAGATTGGCGATTATGGTATGAAAGCTTTAGGAGGTTTTATATACATCCACAAAAATGTAAAAAGAGTGAGGATCGCCAACAATAGATTCAAAGAAGTCGGTGTGCAGGGGATTGCTTATGCATTACAAATGAATCCAGCTGCGCCAATAGAACTTTTAGGTATATAAATTATACATTATTTATTTAGTAAATGTTTAATAAATATTTGGTATCCTAGGCACACATTAGAGATCTGAATTCCATTTACAGCCAGAAAGAAATTTAAATTCTGGATGAATTTCAATTCAATTTATGCTAAGCTGTTTCTGCCGCGCATCGATCGCCTAATCAATCCCAAAAATAGTAGAATTTTTCCCTGAGGTCGATCATAAACGAGGGCCTAAGTTAGAAAGGGTTGTAATGTCTGTTCATCAACACATCTTTCATTAGAACACAACAATGTTTAATTAGTGTGCTGATGATGTTCATAATGTATATGTAGGTTTTGGTTCTGGAGGTATTTATGGTGTAGGTGTTGTGTATATGTGCCACAATCCCTTAGTTATAAACTATTATGAGGGTGTTATTTGTAATGCTTATTTTATATTTTTGATATCAACTGGTTGGGCCTTTTTCAACGGGATGGAATATCTTAAATCATTTCTATATAATAAACAGCAGTCTCATTTAAAATTCATCACAGAGTGTGCGTAAGGAATTCTTAGAACTAAGATGGTCGCTCCATTATAAAAAATCCAGCAACTACACGATCATACAAGAGACATATCTTGCTTCACTCTGAACGAATGATAGAACTATAGTTCGATCGGGGAGGTACCATTGTTGCGCTTATAATCCATCGGGAAGCAATTCCTGTATTTCGGTTAGGGTTGCGGTTTCCGGCTACACTTTGACATGAGATAACCTTCTTAGTTTTCAAGATTAGATATGCCTCTATGTAGATACGCACTTAGACCCGTTTAAGCTAGTATGTGGGTGTTCACGGGCTGCAGTGACCTCCTAACATAAGACATCCTGCTAGTGCTCGGTGCTCGGCTTGTTGGCTACTTATCTCACATTAAAAAAATAACGCTAATAATAGATGCGGTTGTGGTACCTCCTTTGTAATAGTAGATATTATGTAAAATTATATTTTATTCTAAGATTTTAGCTTGAATCCAATGTCTCTGGAATGCGCAACAACTTTTGCGGCAGCGTTCGTTCGATGCAAGGAAAAGCCCCAAACGTTGATAATCAATTCCTGTGGATTTTCTGGAGCATCAGCTGAGAAGGTGTGGCGTATTTTTATGTTGATAGCGATATTTTAGGTCAATATTACGTCATAATTACCTTATCATCCAATAATGAGGATAAAAAACAAATTTTGCTTAAAAGTAGGTAAGTAGTGATAAGAAAATGGGTACTATTTCACATGTAACCGATTGTATTTATAAGGATTTGTTATGGTAATTATAATATAATGCAAAAATAAGGTTAATTTTGTTCGAATAAATTGGAGAATGAACGTCTGGTTACAATACATTACAATATTTACAAACAAAAGGCCTTATCGCTGTCATCAATCGCTTACAAACAACACATGGCAATTATTTTGAATTGTGGAATTATTGTGTGGATTACCTTTTTCTAGAAACTGATAAGAATCGATACCTATACGATATTTTACTTCTGTACTTCCATGCATAAAAAAATGTACTAAAAGTATTTAAGTCACAGTAAATTATCACCATCCTCAACGTCGCTATTAAGTAAAATTCTAAAAGACTATTGTAGAATGAGTTTATAAGCATAAGTAAACCAGAACACATTATCGAAGAGTTCTATTTTCTTTTGAATGATGATCTTTGATAAAATCAGTATGTTTACATGTGATAAAACGATAGCTCGGCCGAAAAGATATTTATCTGTACGTCTCTGAAATTTTATCGTCAGACAACTCTTGTATTTCGTATAGAGAAGCGCCTTTACTACTTAAATGTACAAGTGAGACGACCATGTTAGGTATAGGTACTGTTCATACGACCTAAGATAGCACTTTAATTGTCTTTTGAGGTTTCAAGCATCCATTTACGTGTCTTAGTTAAGTTACTAACTAGTTCGCTATATTTCGCTATATAAAAGGTATTTGCTTTAAAATATACACCTTCAGATGGCAGGCCTACTAAGTTTGAATCGTGGTTTGACAAGATTGGACATGGCTGCGAATAATTTATCAGGAGAAGCCGAGGTAACCCTCATTCGAGCGCTTGAGCAAAATAAGAAAGTTCTGAGAGTTGATTTGCGAAGGACCCGTAAGTATTAATGAAGTGTCTTACTTGTCATGTACTTTTTATATAATGAAAATAACATATGGTAATGTGGTATATTTTTTTATTATGAAGAAAAATCTTCCAAAGACCTTCGATCTTTTCGGGGTTAGTATTAGAGAAACATAAGTAAGCCAAAAGCAGGACGGTCGTGTCGCCGAAGAGAAAATGCAAGAGCTTAAATTAACTGTTTTTACATGTAATATTAAAAATAGTAAATATCCACTAACATTTGAATCCTATTTCACTATAAAATGACTAAACATTGTATAGTGTAATAAGATCGATATAGATCGATCGGATAGGATTTCTGAATGTTCATGAAAAAAAGATATAATATCGAAGATTAAGGAACATCTAAAGTAAAATCGCTAAAGCCTGAGGATTTTTCTTGTCACGAGAGTGAAAACTTTTTAAAAGTATCTGGTAACATGTAAGCTTAACCGGGTAATGTGTAATATCAACCCTTTAAAAATCCGTTAGTTGCTATACTCTGCGCATAAAGAGCTTCAAGGGTCCTGGAAATGAGACTCTGGAGCCGAAGGAAGGAAGGTTGGAGGTGCAGAAACGCCAAAACCGGTGTGAAACCATTTACGCCGATGTTCTTCCTAGGATCGCTACATCAGAACTCTTTTCCTGGTCCCGATCAGGGAGGTATACTTTTAGCCGTTTTTTATGACAGGCAGGACATACCATAAAACTTGTTTGATTCCGAGGTATATGTATAGGAACTTCAAGGTCAACCGTTCTGGTTTGGTTGACAATTCTACTTCAAATAAAGTTATTACTTCTACTTCAAAAAATCTTACTAAAATTGATAGATTATTACATTTTATCAATTTTACAGATATATCGGATGAAACTCAAGCTAAAGTTAATGAATTGCTTGAACGTAACAAGAATTTGATCGGTCAAGAGACTGAGCCGAGTGATGAAATCCCGCCGTTGTACCTCGGCGAGCCAGAGTATCTTATATGGGAATACAACCCCAACAATCCCAACTACGTCCCTGGCCGGTACCCCGAGAGGGTTCCTGAAGTGTAGTAAAATCATTACTACGATTTTAAGCATTATAGGCAGCTGCTGTTAACAAAAAGAAAAACATTGGCGAACACACTTGCGGAGTATTTTTTTATTGCTTTCACAAAATTTGTTACAGTATTAAAGAAATTGTGATAAACATGTAAAATTTTCATCTAAATTTACCCCATGTGATTCATTGATTCATCAAATATTTTTTATTTAAACCGTTGTAAATTCGGATTAAATAATATATTACTACTCGTATGTAGTAATATCGTTATAAATTTTAAGAACCCCAAGAAAAGGTGCGATAAAAAATAGTTTACGGCACTGTACTTAGCTGTTACTTTAAAACTTCATAAGCGATACATATCTATAAATTTTATGTAAGTACCTAATTTATAGGTTTTACGCAGTTGGATATTACTTAATATATTGTGGTAATGGCATTAAGAACAACAATAATTTACTTTAAAAATTATATATATGTGACTTTTATTACGTAAAATAAGGTAGCGTTCTTAAATTTGAGCGTTCTTTGCAGGTGAGAGAACTATAGTTCGACCGGGGAGGTACCACCGCCGCCGCATATTCCGCCGTAAAACATGACTTGTGTTTTGGTTGGAGAGATGCGATTGCCGGCTACACTTTGAAGCGAGGTGACCATCATAGTCCTTGGGATTAGCAACGTATCTACGTTCGAGCTCAGATAGAATTTCAGTCGTGTTTGCGGTTGCGCGTGGATGTCTATGGGCTGCGACTACTTAACATCAGATGGTTTGCATACTCGTTTGCTACTCTTCTCACACAAAAAACATTTATTTTATAGATTGATCTAACATTTATATCTGCCAACAGTTTTCCTCACTACCGCAGTTTAGCCATGACCACGAGCCATGCAACTAGTTCGAAATATGACAATGAACAATGAAAAGTTACTGACAACGTAAAACAATGAAAACGTGATTACCCGATAAATAATAAAATATATAAAAGAGCATATGTCGTTTGGAAACAAAGGTCTTGATACATTAGTTATGTAACGTTGAAGACAGCTGTTCTAGAGCAATCGATCCGAAGCGGGAAGCTGACACGATCTCTACAAGCTTTGAAGAGGCCATCTGAAGTGTCCCTTTGCAGAACCCGCCACCCAAATATAGCTATAATCTTATAAACTTTGAGATGGCTAAACCTGAACGGTTCGAGTAGGTCATCATCACAGTTGCCTTCATCGTGTATCATACGCGTGTACGTATACCGTATACGTATGTTCCAATCGGGGAGATAGCATTGTTGCCCTCATTATCCTCCATGAAGCATTTTTTGTGTTGGAACACAACTGTGACTGAGTCGGAGAAGTGCGGTTATCTTACAAAGGAGGCGATCATCTCGGTAGAATGCAATTGGCAGTGCATCCATGCTGTTTCTTATATGGTGTTCGTGAGCAGGGGAGACGATCTACATCAGATTGCAAGCACTTACTCAACCAATAACAAAATAAATATATAAGCACTTCTAGTATTACGGTGAAAAAGTGTCGATGCTGGCTCATTTACCCGTGAAGCGACAGTAGGTCTCAGGAGTAGCAATGGTTCTATGATCGATTTCAGGTAGGTAATCCACTGAGTTCTATAAGTTTAAGATTTAAAGATTTAAAGATTTATTAAACAACAATAACAGTTCTATAAGTGTCGATAGATTCCATACACTATTGAAAATATTATAGAATTTTTGTATAAGATTTCGTTGCCTGACCTCGACCGTTTAGACAATGAATAAAACTTATGACTATATTGTAGAAATAAAATTATTAAGTTCTATAATGGTAAAAAGGCATTGTATTTGAACCCAGAGCACCAGTGTGAGAGACTAAACTTCATACTTGAGTCATTTGTATAAATTGTACACATTAATTATTATAAATGTATATTTTTTATTTCGTTGCAAATTGATAATGTTTCGCGAGCTAAAGGCACATTCACGTTTACATGTTTCGGATTTTTATATACTCTATAATAGGGATTGAAGTGCCCATGGCCCCATGGAATCTGAACGTAGTGATTGACAAAATTAGGCAATATCGAGCGGTTGGGGATTGAATGGGTGACCAGTAATGGTAAACTTTCATGCTTCTTTATCTGCAAAGCCCGTTATCATAGAATGAAACAAAATCTCGGAGTTATTTAACCATCACCTTTATACTTGTATATTTGTGCGAGTTACAATTGAATGAGAAAGGCATTTTGAATTTTGTTATTTTGTACGTAAGCTAATTAGACTATGTTTTTGAACTTTTGAACCTGGGCTAACAAAGCTATAGGTACACCAATGGCAGGCTATCACTACTTTGCACCACGGGACATACGTACAAAGAACTCGGAATCTTTTGTTACCGTTCGTGGCTACGAACATGAATGACGAGCGCAGCTTGAAGTGTTTGCTCGCGTTCGGATACTTTCGCTTTGTTTCGTCGAGTGTGTCAACGCAGCACAAAATGGAACGTGATAAATAGCACAAGGGCCGTGTTAAGCAATCAATTTGGGAGCGGGTAACGCGTTAAGCCTGTATTTGTTAATTTATAAACGGGATATAAATTTCGTGTTCCAGCAAATTTTATATCATGTCTCCCAAATGCGAACTGCTATTACACAAATACTGCGAAGCTATTCATTCATAACGTTTGTACTTCTGCTGGAGATAAGCCTTTCCTCCTCTCCTCGTCGGCTTTCTTTTACTCTGAATCAATTATTTTTGCGTTGCCTTTTCCGGTCGATGACCTTTTCTTTTTTCAAACATGAAATACAACTATGCCTCTGCAATCGAAATAAAAGAGCTGTTTCAGGGTGGATTATGAAAGCAGTGGTGATATTGCTACGGTCGAGTTATTGTCTATGACCAAGACATGTTCGTTATTCTGGATTCTGTATATGTCTTATGCTAAAAGTGTCTGCGATTTGTGGAGAACGTTCCAATTGACGCATGGCCGTGAAGAGATTGCTCATGTTAAGTTAATTTCGCTTTGTTTCGCCGAGTGTGTCAATGCGGAACAAAGTGGAACGTGATGTATAGCGATGTCTGTTTTAACCAATAATAGACGCGTTTATCTTTTTTGCAAGAGAATACGCGTTGAGTCAAGTGGTGGAACTATAGTTCAGTCGTGGAGGTACTACTGCAGCCTTCATAATCCGCAGTAGTCATTATATTTCGGTTGGAGAGGTGTGGTTGCCGGTTACACTTACAAACAAAAAAAAACACTCAGTCTTTGTACAGTATATATAATTGGCACAAAAACAACGCATGGGCTTTACTAATCCCGCTTTTAAACTAAAAGATAACCTTCAATTTTACATTTCACTAAAATATCGTCTTAATCTTAGATTTCGTTTTATATTTCGTTGTTAGTACCGCCATTGTTTTTTCAACTTTTTATACTTTTTTTCTTAAATCCTATTTTCTCTATGACCAGTGTCAGAAATCCTCGCATTATCATAGAAAACATATTCTTTCGTTTATTATGTTAAAAAATTTAACGAATTACATAAATATAATTATTTTTTTATGTTTATATTATTCATGTCAGAACAATATCGTCACAATACTATGTAATATTTATTTATGACATCGTAAAATGGCGTAATATCAATATCATAGCCCTACATAAGAGAAAAAAATATCGCCTATTTGTAATGCTTTATCAGGTGGTAAAAATACAGTGTACTACTGCAGTCGTCATAATTCGCAGTACTCATTGTGTTTCGGTTGGCGACGTGCGGTTGCCCGCTAAACTTATAAGCAAGTGGACTTACTTAGTCTTCAAGTGTAGCAACGCATCTTCGGACGACTATAGATAGAAATTAATCATGTTCTAGTTTCCTGTGTGGCCCGTATATACGTTATTGCTCACAAAAGTAATAATAAAAAAGAGATGTAAATAGAATAAAACTCGGTTTTCACCCTCGTACACACCGATTTATTTCTTGAAATAACTAAAAACCGCTTGGCCACTCTTAGTGTGATTAATCTTTTCAAACTTTTAATATCCTTATTTAACCTTTCCTTGTCGCCTTCACCGTGTGACATTCTAGAATGTTTGACAGCCTCTTTAAAACTGATTTGCATATCTTTGTTTTTAACCCAGACTCGAACGAATACAATCCCGTTCTTTAAGGTAATATAGCCTTATACTGGCTAATAGTGGATTAATAGTGATTGATTTGATTGTAAATTAAGCTACGTATATTTACCTCACGACGTCTTATACAGCGAATACAATTTACTTATTACAAGAAATGACGCCTAGGCATCGAGCGTAGCCTGATACGATAAAATAATAGAAAAAAGTAGAAACTGCGCATAAAACATGCATGCTAAATGCAACGTTTCATTGCTCTTCTACTTCTAATTATTTTTTATGCGATGAGAGTACCAAAGGAGCACGCAAACAACTGAGGTTAACATATCACAACCAACGGACATCCGAACCTCAAACAAGGTCGAAGTTCTACCTGAGCTCGTGAGTTAGATGTGTTGCTTCTGAGGGCGAAGATAGTCGCTTAGCTTTTAAGAGTTGCCGGCAAGAACACAAGAGTAGCTTCTCGGCGGATTATACGACCGGCAGTGGTCTTCGACAATTGAAACTTGAAGTATGTATATAAATCTAAAAAAACATATTACAAGAGTATCTTAGAATATAAACGCGACATGTAGGCACAAAATTCCGCAATATTATGACGTCGTAGCTGTCAATACAAACGGGTTAACCGGATCGGCTGTCAATAACAGGAAAAATAATGTAATGAGGCTAGTTATCATTTAATGTGTAATACTATTAGTCTTTAATGTCGTTAGTTAATTTATACTTTAAATCGTTGGTTATAACTGGTTAGTGATATTATTAATATATTAGGACGCAGATAGAGATGTGGTATGATATTTAAATTAAAGGTGGTACAGCCGTTAGAGCTCGCCCGGGGCGGCACCACCGCCACCCTCATAACCCGCCGTAAAGCAACATGTTC
>DWON01001695.1:0-23395 GCA_018251015.1 Phocides pigmalion okeechobee
TAAGAAACGGGCATGCAGGCCACCTGATGTTAAGTGGTCACTGCAGCCCATGGACAACCACGTCCGATCTCAAATAAAACAGAAGTTCTATTCACGGATGGACGCGGATGCGTTCCTACTCTCGAGGACTAAGATAGTCGCCTTCAATTATGTGTATCCGGCATATATATAAAATGAATGTGTTCCCAGCTTATAGTAAAAGCAGTCCACTTACGTACTGACGCGTCGCTGTCCGCGCAAGAGTGCTGCTTGAAGGTGTCGCTGCTGCCGCTGCGCTTCAACCTGGACCAGGACACGCTCGCCTTCCTCGTCGGCTTCTTCTCCAAACTTGGCACCGACGAGGCCAATGGTATGAAAACAATAACATCTTTTTTATTTGTAAACGTAGCAACGACGCATGCATAGAAGGTAAACGGTTACTGTAGTCTGTTACCTGCAGTGAATCAATCCAAGTATAATTATGATTAACTATTCATATACCTGCCGTTATGTCCTTATTTCATGATAATAACTTTCAGAACACCATTTTAATATTTTTTTAAATAATTTTTAATAAACATCCGTTAATTTCTAAATTTGTTTGTCTACCAATAATAAATTGACAAAGTAGAATTATAAAGTATTGAAATATCTAAATAAATATTTTTATGCCAAGACGACGACACGAAGAGCGTGAGCGGGCTGTCGACGGAGTCGGGCGGCTCGCGGCAGACGACGCCGACGCACCGGCCGCCCGTCATGAGCCTGGCCAGCCACCTGCGCGACCCGCCGCCCACGCCCACCTCGCTCAGCGACGCCGACGCCCTGTCGCTCAACGAAACTGGTAACAAATCGCCAAATGCGCTTACATACACTTGAATCGACTCCTTGCACTTAAATCGAGGCATAAAGCGATCATTTTAGACCTCTATAGTAGCGACGTATCTACGTACGACCTCAGATAAGGACTTCACTCTTATTTAAGATTATGTGCAGCGACTTCAGATAGCCTGCACGCTTGTTTGCAACTCTTCTCACATAAAAAGAACTATGTATGAAATTCCACACGATCTTCATGGCTTCCCTGATATTACAGGAACGTGCACATGTCATAACTTGTTTCAATAAGTAAATGATGATGTTAAGAAATTCCACGCCAATCTTCATGTTCTGAACATTAACCTCATAAAAACACACTCACACACACACACACACACGCACGCACGCACGCACGCACGCACATACACACACACACACGTTTTTTATATCATTTGAAACTAATAAACTAAAAGCCTCTTTGAAATCGATCATAGATGCGTTACCCTTCCTGAGAACTACGATGGTCGCCCCGTATAACCTTCACTAAGAGTAAAATGAAATTCTTAGAAAAAAAAACATGAGTTTTTTTAAATATAGTGTCCTATTGTTTTACGTTATAACTTGCCATTTCTTTCTTGAACAGCATGTTATCTTAAGAAAAATGCCAACTATCAAAATTTACGTAATAAACGTTTTGAGCTATTTTCAGTAATCCGCAACGAAGAACCATTAATGGAGACGTACGAAGCGGAACGGCTGGTGTCTGAAAACCTCATACAGCTGGAAGAGGACTTCCAGAAGCTCGGCATCCAGGAGAAGCCAGCTACCAAGCAGACCGTCGACACGGATCCTGTCGATGACTCGCCAATATATTTCAGGTTTGTTTTAAGGTGTTTTTTATGAGAGAAGAGTAGCAAACGAACATGCTGGCCACCTGATATTAATTTATATCTTGAAAAGGGCAAACTCTTCTTGAGGTCGTGCCATCTTCTTTCTTAGAAGTAGCGGTGCATAATGATCGCCTCATTTCAATGTGTAACCAGAAACTTTGCCTCTTAAACAAAAACACGAGTGGCGGATAAAGAGTGCGACGGTGTCAGGTCATCAAAAGTGCTGTATGCCACCCTCATAACTTGCCGTAAAGCAACATGTTCTTCATGTATTGTGTTTCGATTGGGGAGGTGTGGTTGCCGGATACACATTATTGGAGGCAGTATGGGCTACAGTGACCACTTAACATCAGGTGGCCTGCATGCACGTTTCTTACTCTTTCATTATTAAAAAAAAAGTCGAAGTGTCAAATGCTTATTCTGAGATGTGCTCGTTATGCGTCACGTGAACATTTTGCGTAGTACACATTTTGTGTTAAAACATCACTACCTTTTATAGGATAAACTCGTGCCGATGCGTAAAAGTATAATAATGACGGAAACTAACAAACTGATTCTGATGCCGATATTACGAATGGACGGAGTGATTCTTGAGGAGTTTGGGAGTCAGGTTATGACTTTGTATAAGGGTGAATGAAGATGTGTAAAAAAACTGGCTTAACTGGTATATAAGCAAGCATCACCCCGTTTGTTTTGAATAATCGTATAAAAATACGTTTGGAAAAATTTAAATTTGTAGCGTTCAGATAGACAGACAGACTTTGTTTTATGGTATGTGTTACAAAATACATTTAATAAAAAAAAGGTTAATTGTTTACGGTTACTGTCAAATCATAATAGTCATCATCATAATATATGGTCAAATAGTCGCACAGAGTAAGGATTGTTATTAAAAAGATTTGTAATATGAGATGGTGTATTTGGAAATAACAAGGTACTGTTCGTTTTGCGCAGACCGTCACACGCAGTCGGCGGAGGTGGCGCGCGAGCTGGGCGCGCTGACGGAGCTGGTGGCCACCATGGCGCTGGGGCAGCTGCTGCCGCACCCGCTGGCGCACATGCTGGAGCTGGCGCCCGACCTCACCGCCAGCGAGGTACTGCACGCACACCCCACATGTTGCATGCTTAATGGAATACTGACTCAACTCAACGACGATTGTTGGGAAATGACAAAAGAAGATCTTACTATGAGAACATATCCTACTTGTCTATAAATAATATAACACAGAGTCCCCCATCGCGTCTGTCTGTCTGTTCGCGATAAACTCAAAACGTACTGGACGGATTTTCTCACAGTTATTTGCACTATGCCCGCCCTCCCTCCTGGATAGGAAAAAGTGAAAAGATTAAAAATTATTTTTCCTATCAAAATAATACATGCTTTGAAATATATACCATTATACGTTGTGGTGGCGGATTGTTGCGAAGTAGTTTTAACAGCAACTTAATAGATATATTATTTTCAATTGTTTCAGACCGTGCAAGTACTTCGAGATTGCTTATGGAATTATACGCGAGACCATGTACCCTCCCCGGCTTTGTTTACTTGTGATGCTTCAGGTACTTATCGTAATCATCATTTTAATCATTTAAATTTTGTTTGCAAAGAAATAATATAACGAAATTATGGAATGAACTGAATGGTAAGTCATTATCATGAAGCCATCAGTGCACCGCTAACGGGAACAGGTTTTTCTCATAATAAAAAGGGATAGGTTAGTTTTTTACCATAATAACTTTGTATTTATGTTGGTCAGGTCTGCATTGGCGCGATCCTTCTACCTGCAAGCCACCGACCACGTATACAGACACGCTCCGGATAATCATTCAGAAGAGAATCGCGAAGCTAGGACATTTGTACCCTATAATGTTCCTAAATCTGGAAACTGACGCCAATTAGCATGTTAATTTTATATAAGTCGATTATCAAACATTGTACATAATGTAAATAGTTTTATGAATATAAAATAAAATGATGAAAGCTGGACGTTTATTATTTACTGCTATGTCCATAGCATTTTTTTTATTTTATTAGGTTAAAAATATTTTACACTACGAAAAATTAGGTTAGAAACTCCGAGAATTTACTATAATTAAGCCTAATAGTGATGTTTAAAAGGAATAAAAAAGGCAATGAAAATATTAATGGACACAAAATAAATCTTAGGGTAATATCACGCTACGTTATATTAAAACTGGCAAACAACTTTCACAAATTATCTTGGTCAAGTATTAAGTTTTGTCCAATAGTCCAAGGCTGGAAAAATAAAATTAAATACATCAATGTCATTGTATAGCCGTCACTGTCAGTTATTCAAAATTGTCAAATTTGAAGGGCAAGGGATATCTGGATTGATAAATATACGTAGTTTTTCAAATAGAAATATATTTAAAAACCATCGAAGTGTATGTGATCAGATAGTTAGAAAAGTATAATTTAATTAGCATAAGCCGAGTACAACAATGGAAGAAGAAACAAAAAAGCCAGTGTGCATGATTATTTTAGGTTAGTATTGTTATGAATGTTATGATTTTACTAACAATGATAGGTTTGTGTACTTTATTTTAATTGTATCGTGTTCAGGCATGGCAGGAGCTGGCAAGACGTCGTTTACACGCCGATTAGCGGGAAAAGTTGTAGAAGGGTCGAGACCTTACCTTATAAACTTGGATCCAGCTTGTAGAGAAGTTCCTTACCCGGCAAATATAGGTAACACATCAAATAATTGTTCTGGCTGTTAACATAATTTAGAAGTTATTAGAGCAATTTAACCTATAACAGTTAAGTTTCATTGAACATTAAAAATGTGGTTTATTGTTATCACTCATAAATGTAATGTTAAAATATTGTTATATTGTAAAATATTCTTGTTAATGTTTAAAATATTGGCCAAATTGTGCATACATTTTTGTACGCGCAATTTGCCAATATTTTAGAATACGTCTAACATTTTGCCAATATTTTAAAATACGTCTGTACCAAACATGGTGGGTATTGAATATCTATTTCTAAAAATTACTATTTTCATAGCATCAAATTAATGAAACAATCATAAGGTGAGTAGATCAAGTTGAAAGGTAGTAGAATTATATTTCGTCCACGATCCACCCTAAAGCAACTCTTGTAGTATTCATGTGATTCAATCATATTATAATTATCTTTCAGATATTAGAGACACAGTGGATTACAAGGAAGTTATGAAGCAGTATGGACTTGGTCCTAATGGTGGCATTGTAACTGCCCTTAACTTGTTCTCAACAAAGTTTGGGCAAGTCGTGGATCTGATTGAGAAATCTGGACAGAAGCATAAATATTGTGTTATTGATACTCCAGGTATTTATTCAAGTAATAACAACATATTGCAGGCGTCAAACCATAGAGAGAAATAAATGGTATTTTTTACTGTTATTGGATTCTACTATTACAGTCTATTTTTCATAATTATAGAGAAATTATTGTTTAAGAAAATCATGAAAAAGTTTGTAGTGTACTCCTCTGGCTTAAAGCCTGCAATGTGATTTTAAATAAATATCATTTTGAATTTTTTTTTTCATTTACAATCTGGTTTGGTTTTTGTTAATCACAATAACTGTATCCCAAGTTATTAAAATTTTCAAATATTTTATATATGTAGTGTATACTTCAAAGTATTTTCACTACATGTACAAAATTCAGTGTGTTAAGTATATAGTTAGTGTTGTATTCTTAGAATCCAAAAAGAAAAACAAACTAAACAATGTAGTGTAACAAGTGAGTGGTGCACGTGAGCATACATATTCTGAAAGTTTTGATCAGTCCATCTTCAGGAGAATCAAGAGTCTAAAGCCTTCCTCCTATATACTATGTGAAGGTATTTATTTTCAGGTCAAATAGAAGTATTCACTTGGTCAGCGTCTGGTACGATAGTGACAGAAACATTGGCATCCTCCTGTCCGACAGTGGTGGTGTATGTGATGGACACAGTACGCAGCGTGTCCCCAGTCACTTTCATGTCAAACATGCTCTATGCTTGCTCCATACTGTACAAGACTAGACTGCCGTTTATTGTGGTCATGAATAAGGTAGGTGGTCATGAATAATTATGTTTTAATTTGGTTTTTTAACAGCCTCTATAAATAGATATAGAACTTTGTATCTATTGAATATTTTATTTTTTTTATTTATTTGTTTATTTTTTCGAATAATCTGCACAATTATCTGAATTATACGCAATTAATTGCAATTATTTTTAAGAGAAATGTTTGTAAAAATCTGTTGCAAAAATCTGTTGCAAGTGTTTGTCTCTGATTCCAAAGTAGTTCTGAGTTTTCTAACGTTGTTTGCAGTTTGCGCTATAATTAGATTTATCTAGACTGGGTGATTTAAATTAAATACTTTAACCCCTTTTGAATGGTTTATTACAAAAATATGGACAATTACATACAAATTTTAACTTATTGCTTATTTGCCTTCCATAGTACTGACTTATGTACAAAATCTTACCACTACTGGTCATTCATTTAATTCCTGTCCACACTAAATATTGCTTAACTTTTTGGTGAGTTTCCAATCTATACAAGTCAGGCAATGTTCTCTACTTTTGATTCTGAATCATACTAATTATCATAAATTTGCATATTTTCCAGACAGATGTAGTAGACAACGCGTATGCAGTGGAATGGATGCGCGACTTCGAGTCATTCCAAGAGGCCCTGGACGCAGAGGGGGACGGTGAGGGTGGCTCGTATGTTGGGAATCTCACGCGATCCATGGCATTGGCACTTGATGCTTTTTACGCTGACCTCAGGTGCTGTGGTGTCAGCGCTCATACTGGACAAGTAAGTAATTCTATTGTTCTGTACTGCTTTGAATAGTTTGGTTTCATCTTTAAATCAACGGACTTATACCAAGCCTGACTGTCTATATGATTACAGTGAGAATTTGACTTAGTTTTACCTTTTGGTCGAAAGGATTCTTACTATGTCTACCTGTCTCTTTGTATCATAATAGTACGAATCTTAAGAAGACCATCCAATAATTGAATTCGATAAATTCTGAATCAACTTTGTACTTAGGTACCTGAATGGAATAACAGATATTTTACTTTTTATAAAACAACATTATTCTGTTATGGTGTGGACATGTTAAAAGTTTCTTAATTTGTAAATAAAATAGTGGGTGATTCTACTGATTTCTTAATTAACGAGTGACAGTAGAAAAAAAAGCTGGTAAATTTATACTGGTATTTTATGTTGTATTATATACTACGATCTTATACTTACTATAGAAACAAAACTATAGAAATAAAATTGAGAGTCCTGTATTAGGTGAGACATACATAAAAATTTTATTGAAATTTCAGGGTCTTGATGAGTTTTTCAAGTTGGTTGATGAAGCTGCTGAAGAGTATGAAAAGTATGTACAAAAAATATGATACTTATGTCTCTTGGTCACAATATCCTCGTATATCTGGTCATGGCTTGAAAAGTGCTGCATCATGCTGCCACATCTTTTTAGAAATATGGGTTAGTCAATAGCCAATCCGCCTTCCGGATTTCTTGAAGCCACATAGCCATCGACAAAGTTTAACGACTTTTATTTGTCTAAAATGTTACTAGTGGTCCTGCATTCAACTTTCGACCGCACCTGATGATCTCTTACGAACAACACTAGTCGAAGACTTTTGAACATACCCACATAAAACAAAATAATTTTATGTTATGTAATTAATTTTAGATTATTATTACTTGCAGTTTTAATAGTAATGATATCATTACATTTTCTTTTAGGGAATACAAAGCAGACTGGTTAAAAATGCGTGCTGAAAAATTAGAAGAACAGAAGAGAAAAGAGGAGGAATTGAAAAGGGCAGATAATGGTTTGTACATGTTTTATTGTACTTATACCTTTTGTTAGTTGCTACATCATGTAAAACTCGTTTGATCCATTTGAATAAAATTAAAATTCTGTTTTCATGTGTATTTCTTCAACTGTAGTTAATATATTGCGGAAATCTAATGCAAGGATAATCGGGCTTGAGAAAAATTGCGATTATATCTCGATAATATCGATATTGTTTCAAAATATCGATACGATATATATGGATTTTTCACCTATCCATCCCTAAGCAGGGGTGCGCTGAATATTATCATTGCGGATCGTCTGACGATGCTACCTGTATGAGGTCATCTAGTAAAACTAAGCTCCGCCCTCACTGATGGCATCGCTAACATATATACAAATTTAACAGATGAATCAAGTACTGTCATAGACAAGAAGAAATTAATAGACGAGGTGATGGGTGGTCGGGAGATCAGTGACGTGTATTTGAAACACCCCGGGAATGACAGCTCCAGTGATGATGAAGGTACTGAAACGGAGAAACCTGAAGTTGGTAAGTGATCATTGTTTATCAGTAGATAGTAGAAGTATTGTTAGACAGGGGACACACCACACTCACTTCCATTTCAGTTGTGAAGTAATTGTTTCGTTTCGATGGAAAGGTTTTGGTTGTTAACTCATTGTAATTTTACAGCTGATGACTCAAATTAGAAATTATAAATGACTAGGAAATTGATGTAATTGTCAGATTTTTTTTTGCAAATGCAGCTAGCCCTCTTGGCACCACGCCGCATGGGCACGGACTCCCTTTAGAATGTTTAGATTAGGCTTTTATTGTAATTAGTTTTAAGATTTTCATTATTGTGAATATCTATTTTTGTTTCTTTTTTTATCTTTAACTCAAAATTTTCACAAAAGATTCGTAGTTTTTTAGAAACTATATTATCATATTATTTTCATGTTTACTTTGCTTTTTGCAGATGATAAACCAGAAGACGTACTAATGTTCCAAGAGTTTCTAAAAAAGCATATAAAACCTAATAATCTGGGGAGTAATTCATAACAAATGGCTTTGTGATAAACATATAGTAAATTATAATATAATAAGGTTTAGTACTGGCAGGTGGTAGAACTACAGACTGGGGAGGTACCATCGCCGCCCTCATAATCCACTGTGAACGTCTCCATTCGAAACACAAGAGTTGCTCTTCTGTATTGGTTACTGGTAGTACTTAATCATCATCAAGTCCTAGGATAGGATTTCATTTCTTTCTGATGTTGTATGTAGATGTTTATGGACTGCAACTACATAATATTTGAAGGTCGGTACGTTCGTTTGCTACTATTTTAACATAAGAAAAACAATTATATTCTTGTAAGGAAAAATAAAATTCCGATAATAACTATTGTAAATAATTGTTTTATTCAAAAGTGCCACCTTTACCACATAATTGAATATCACAAAATATAGCAAACAACAAATAATTCGATAAATATAACATTTTAATATACATATCTATGGTATTCTATTTTACACTACATCTCAAAACTTTTAGATGTTTAGGAAGGCATGCAAATATATACCATAGTATAAGTAATAATAAAAATAATTTCACATCAGGATATTCAGAATATTTTCTATTAAACTTATTTCACAGAAGAGTTATTTTAAAACAATAATTATGCACCTAAAATAAGTTGACACTATGTGCATTGTTAAGGAGAAAAAATATTTTAAACTTAATGTTTCCAAAAATATCATTTGATAAAGAGAAAAAGCTTAGCACATCGGTATTGTAATATTAATTGTCAGATTGTGATGTCAGAGAGTGATTAAATATATAGATGTAACACAGAAAGTCATCTCAAACTCATAGAAACATCGAGACATTTTTTATATTTCTATTTTGTATAATATTATTGTTTTAATTTTTATATTGTTTATTTGTACTTGTGTATAGATTCTATGGACATTAATAGTTTGAAATAAATAAAAATAAGTAGATAATCATATAACGCTTTCCCTGCGGCTACAACACTGCTGTGTAATTCTGTGCGCGACGCGCTTGCGGCTCCTACACACTTGTGTTGTAGCGACACATTTGTATGGATTACGGACGAACAAAAGTGCTGTTTTTGCGTCGGCGCTACAAGACTGAGGGCGGACATTACGTCTGTGTATTCGTCGATGATACGCAGATGCTAAAAATACAATATTTCAGTAATTTGTCGGCGTATCTTCAGTCTAATCCCATAAGCTCCAATTAAGGGCTGCCTTCCGCAATACTGACCCGATCATATATATCCGCGCCGCAGGGAAAGTGTTAAGATATTAAACTATGTTAAAACTAATTCGCAACAATCCGCTACCCCCATGTATGATGATATATATTTCAACGCATGACGATGACATAAGGAGTCGGTTAGTTGAATATGGACGGCGGTGACCACCTCCATAAGGTGGACTGCATGTTCGTTTGCTACTTCAATTTTATAAAAAAAAAAAAAAAAAACAAGGGAGCAAAGAGCAGTGAATATATTATGCCACAGAAGTCTGCCTCATCCAGTCATAGCAGAACTGATGGCTTATATAACAACCAAGAAGTGGATTAAATACTTTAATATCTAAGTACATAATATTTGTGATTACAATTAAGTAAATTATTGCATTAGCTGCTCGTAAATAAATAAGATCTCGAATATTAACTTCTACGTTAAAAAATGTTCTATTAATAACATAAATTAAGTATTCATTATTCAATAACTTAATTTAACAAAACACAATGGTGGTATTATCTTCGATTTTGTTAAGTAACACATTCCTAACGAAAATCTAGGCAGTGGATGGTTGTATTCGTTATAACAATGAAAATTATATTAAAAATTAAAACCAAGTAACAGGACGTAAATTAAAAATTGACAATATGTGTTATAGATATGTTTTCTTTAACTAGAGAAATGATAAGCACAGCAAATACAGGGAAAAATTATTGGGAAGCATATATCCTTTTTAAAATAACTGGGAACAATAACTTTACGTCGAGCGCGAATTTACCATAAAACAGTGTAAAATTGCAACACTAACTGCGGGAAACACAATTCCTTGTTTAACTTTGCGTAACGTGCATGCGGCTTCCACACAACTGTTGTATCGATACACATTTGTGCGACATGCGGGCGAACACAACTGTGTTACGTAGGCGTTATAAGTCTGCGGGCGGACACGATGGTTATGTATTTGTAGACAGTACAAAGTGTCAAATACAACACGCGTGTAAATCATCGGTGTCTCTCTAGTCTAGAGAAAACTTCTCCAATTTAGTGTTTAGCCCACATCGCTAATTTGATACAAATGTAGCGCCGCAGTCAAAGTGTTAACAGTTGTTGCATAGTTTTAAGTATCTGAGCATACAGACGGCGGGAAGCGACTTTCTTTTATACTATGTATACAAATAGCATGGTAACTAATACCTGGATTCATTTTTATTTGATCTGATAACTAACTACATTACGATAGGTAAAATAAATAACCTACAACTGATAAATTATATATTTACACCTGTTTTGTGAAATAAACTATAAGTAGACAGAGTAACCAAGAATGATCCTTGTGCAAGACATTGTCTGGTATTACTTTAAATACATAGGACTTATGTAAAACTAAGATTATGATTATTATTGGTATAATGCACGGCCCGAGGCAATCATAATTTAGTATAGATAATGAATTTATATTATTAAATTTGATATTATCAAAAAAATATATACCCATATTTTACCAATTTGTTTGCTGGGGGAGTAACATCAGGGTGTGTTTATAAATGTTCATATCAAAAATTATCACCCTGGTAAGGATTTTATATATATGAGCGAGAATCTGTTGCAAACCTGTTGCAAGATTTGACTAGATAAAAAAGTTTTTATTTATTTATGTGTACTTAGTATTTTTGGTACAAATAAATTAGAAGATGCCTGTTAATAATTTTACAGAGGGGCTTATAAATTATATATTTTGTATTTTAGTAACATTAACATGTTTGTAACTAGAGTCTACCTACGGCTTTGTCCACGAAATGTAAGTTAACTTGTATAACGAAAAGTAACTTAAAAATAATGGTTATATCCGAACTAAACTATTTTAGATCATTGTTCAGTTGATCTATTAGCGACCCGGCCCAGCTTCGCTTCGTTGCCAAAACTAAGAATTAGAAACATCTATTTCGAACTACCACTGAATTACTATATTGAATTTAACTATTTAATTTCTCGACCAATGTATAAAAAATTTAACTTATTATGCACCTATACCTTTCTCAGAAATCACTCTATCTGTTGTTGAAAAGTGCGAGAAGATACATCCAGTGTTTTGTTTGTGACTTTGTTTTAAAATATTTAGAGATGACGAACCTATAGGTCAGTACTAAATTAGTAGGCAGTGCCTGTTGAAGTACATTAAATCAGTTTTTAGGTTAAAAGATATATGATATATAAACAAATGAACAAATAGACATTTCATAAATAATAATAGGAAGCTAATTTAGGAGTCTACTTGGTTACTCTATCCACGACACTGTTACCCTGTTTAACAGAATTAACTAAATCAGTTAGTAACCTCTATATTATTTGAGATATCTATATCGTCTAGATATGCGTTTTGCTTTACGTCGCGGGCGGGCTGCGTGCCGCGGCCGGCCCGCTCCAGCGCGGGGTCTACGAGCTGCCACGCTGGTGCGTAAACGCAGCGGTTTCGGCTGTCCTTGTATAGCAACGCTGGGTTTGGTCTTGTGTCGTCGATACTGCCTATTGAAGTGTAACTGAAATACATATTTTAGAGTATTTTAACCAACTATCTCAAAGAATTACTAGCGTGATTCCTGTTATCGGTCTAGTGAGAAGTGTTCCTGGTTTGAAATTCGGTCAGCTAAACTCTCCATGTAGATCATGGAGAGTTTAAATTTCTGCTCTAGGTCTGGGTGCTGTTTTATATAGGATTTTATTTGTAAATATTTAAAATTTAGTGCGTAAAATAAATATTGTGTTTAAAATCTTCATTGTAAATAACCTTATATTGACATTAGTGGAACTGAATTGAGAACTTCTTTTTTAATTGTTTAAAAAAAAAAAATTACTACTTACCCAACATCATATAGTGAACAATAAGAGACTTTGTGACCGAATATGTATTTCCAAATTTGGTGATAACTCCAGTTCAGTAGAGGCGACACCCTCATTATCTGAGGCCAGCTCGGATCGGTTTTCTGTTAAAATATTATAAATTACATCATGCATTATGACAAAAAAGGATTCAAATGTCGCTAGGCTAAGTCAAAATTATTGAAATATAAACAAACAAAACACTGATAGAATCAACACAGTTAGACAGAAGAATTTATTTTTGTAGAAAAACTGTTTTACACTTGTTACATAATCCGTAAAGCGCTTAGTCTGTGAATACCCTTAGGCGTTTGATGACTAACCAGTATAAATCGTACAAGGTTAACTTGCATAAATGGTACATGACTAATTTGCATAAATGGTACGTAACTTGTATAAATGCTATAAGACTAACCTGCATAAAGCGTACAAGACTAACTTGCGTATATTGTATAAGATTAATATGTATAAAATGGTATTAGACCAACTTGCGTACATGGAAAAATACTAACTTGCATAATTCGAACAAAATTAACTTACATAAATGGTACATGACTAATCGTTGTAAATGGTACAAGATTAACGGCCATAAATGGTATATGACCAATTTCTATAAATGTATAATCAATCTAACCTGCATAAATCGCAAGTTTTCGCTATGAGGATCTGTCCTCCGCGTGCCCATAAGACAAGCTTTGAGTGTCGGATCCTCCACAAGTAACTTCTGCAACGTTTTCTTCATGTTACCCTCAGATACTATTAAGCTGACACCATAAATCTTTTTTATTTCCTGTACAAACTCCTCAATTTCTTTAAAAGGGCCTTTAGTTCGTATGTAGACTACTTTAAGTTCGTTCCCTATATCCTCTCGTTGGTATATCTCTTGCAGAACGAGCAGGGTGATGTCCAGTAATACTGTACAGTCTTTACCTCCATTGAACGATAGAAAAATTTCATCCAATTTGTATTTATTGAAGCAATTTATTAACACCTGAAATGTAGAAAGAGAGATTATTGTAGATGCATTGTTTAGTTGTGTCATCAAATAAACAATTGATTGTGTTTTAGAGTTTCTTTCACCACTTCTTCTCCAAAACGAAACACCTTACTAGTCGGTGGTAGTTTATTAATGTTCAAAAAGAGATCTGTATAGACATTGAGGAGAAGAAGAAGAGGGAAAAAGAGAGAAGAATATCTACTTTGAATAAAAATATTTTGATTTTGATTTTACTTGTTTGTCAAGTGGTAGAATCTGTATGAGGCAAATATTAATCCTCTGTAGTAACAATGCAGCTGTAATTAATATTAGGTATGGCTTGAATTCTATGGCAATTTGGTCACAGATCTCTACATGGGGTAATGACCGCCTATCATCAGGTGAACTGCATGCTATTTCACTATCAGAAAAGACTGCTTGAGTTCTTGTGACATAGTGTTTTTGTCAGATACACTTATAAGCGATTAAAACACTTGACTTAAAGGGTCTGTACTATTTTGCTCTGAACATAAAAAAGCCGTTATATATAAAATGAAATACCTGTTTAGTTTCTTCTAATACATCCTTGAGTTCAATCATATCCATGTTTTCTTCCAGGGCTACAAGGCACAGGCTTTAAGACACTATTCCCTGGGTACTGTAAAAGTGTGTACAATAATCAGAACACAATAATTTATTATCTCTTTACATTTAAACTCTATTCGAACTTGTAAATATATTTTTAACAGAAATTCCTACAATAATGTTAATCTCTATAAAAATAATAGATTATTTAAAATTATTAACAAATGGCAGACTATTTTCCAGATTAATCTATAATTGTAAGTTATATGTTGGTGTAACACAAGTCTTCCTGGGATCGGGAATGGCAACAGTGAGAGTTTGAATAGTTTTGACATAGCCATTCCTGGATGGATGCCTGTGTTTGTGGTCCCACACCAACGGCAAAGACCGGTACCAAAGGAGCCAGGGAAGCTCCCCTAAGATGTACCTGATTGTAGTGTTGGATAGAGAACACTAGTTGCATTAGTTTCAAAATCCTGGTATTCTCTACAAGCACAAGAGGCCACCGAGGTGTGTATATTGGGCAGAATTCTCACATAGAAATTGCTCCCGCGGCACTGGATACCTTTGAAAAATTTACCCCTAAAGACAAATAAAGGTTATATTATTACATAACTGATAAGCAGATTTTTGCTTAGACTTCACTTTCTGGTATGATTCTTACTTAATAAATCAACTGTTACTTAATAAGTACTCACTTTCAAAATATTGTTTTAAATAAAAATAATAGCAAAAACTTAGTACTTGTAATTCACATTTTCCTGTTGAATAACTGTTCTATAAAAATTGTAAGAATTGAGAGAAAACAATACATTCAAGGATAAACATCGTCAGGAAAGTAGGTATTTGTTGTGTTTCTATTTCTATGCACAGAGTCATGTACTTGGCGCAAACTAATTTCTATGCAGAATTTGTAATAAATAGGTTTAGTTTTGTAATTAATGATATTGATAAGAAGTAGATTTTAGGTATTTACTATAATTTGATGTGCTAAAAAGCACATTATTGATAATTTTAAACAGGCTTTTTTTTGTCACTTCTGTTTTGGGGCATGTTAGTTCTCGAAAGGTGTGAGTCCATAATTATTGTATTTGGATTATGATCTATTATAAAAAAAAACATTTTTGGAAAGGTGACCAAAATTTTTTTTAATTCTTTAGTTTTTTTTGTTTTTAATCAAATGTTCGATATTATCGCAATTTACTTTGGAGGCATTATGTACCCCATCGTGACCCCGCAAACAAAGCCTGTTTTTATATTTGTCTCCATTAAAAATGTTATTCGCATTTAAAAAAGGTTTATAAATGAGTATGAAAAAATGTATGATCAATTAAGAAATGTAGTACTTTTTTTACTTAGGTTGTTTTTACAAAAAATGAAAGATAATTTATAAACTTAGCTTTAATTATAGAAATATAAACAGTTCATCTATTATTATCTAGTTAACAAACTTATAATGAATATTTTCAATAAAAAATGATAATGAGCACCTTAATAAAACTTCCGTTATAATATTGCAGGCTTAAAACCATAGACTCAATAAAAATGTGGTTTTCTTTTGAATGTTGTTTGATTTCACTATTAATTGCACAGTATTATTTTTCTATAATTTCCTTATTAATTTGATATCATTGTACCAGTAGTCATAGTCTCTAATTCTTTCAAAATTAAGTGTATACCAGCATGTTAATGTATACTTTTTAAGACAAAGATGAAAAATTTTGTACACTAAGTAAAATTCAAACAATTATTTATATTTTTATCTACTTTTTGCAGCCACACTGTTATGGTGGGATGCCTGCAATATAAGTACTAATTCTATCTCAAATATTAATAAAGACTTAGATAAAAACAATGTTGTAAATAAATCACAAATTTGGATTTATCGATGCACAGAACAATCAATCTTTAATTACACTATCTAGACACTTCCTTTTTGATGATGGTTCATTGCACTCATTGTCACGTACACCAATCAACAATTCCTTTGTCAATTTTAACGTCACTTTCATCATTTCTTTTTTAGGCGACACATTCCTTACCCTGATCACATCTAATATGTTTGAGCTAATATCACACCCTATGTTAGTATTTACCAACTGCTTGGCTGTTTCGTCAAGATTGTCTCCATTAACAAAACAGTACACATAGACGACAATATCATAATTAAAATTGTTGAGTAATTCATTATCGTTAATCAAACCATTGAAGTATTTTAAAAACTCCACTGCCATTGCTGGCAAATTCATTGTGATGTGTATTTTAGCACCTGGTTTAAGCTTCTCTTTTCCGTTACAACAATCTATTATAAATTCTTTGAAGTTGTTACAAATAAAATCTTTTCCATCTAGATTGAAAGATTTGAAACGGGTCATTTTGACTTTATTGTGTTTTGCATTGTGGTTTAACCATTTGAAAGACTCTGGGTTTAAATCATTTGCAAACACCCGGCAATTTTTTTTAGCTGCTGGTACCGAAAATGGTCCAACACCACAGAACACGTCAAATAGAACATCGTCTGGGTTCAAACATTTCAGAATCCTGTCGTGTTCTTTACCAAGTCGTGGATTCCAGTAGACCTTGGAGAAGTCAAATTGGAAATTGCATTGGTTTTCTTTGACGGTCACAAAAAAGTCTTCAACGCCAGCAACAACCTCCATTTCAAAATTCCGAAACGTATTATCTATAATGTTGCTCTTGTTAACAACAGTTCTACATGTCTTGATCTTGTCTATCAAAACAGTGCCAACAAGTGTTCTATATTCAAATAATTGGTCACGTAAGTTTAAGTGTATAATGTGACCTATTTGAGAGAAACCACTTACTGTTTCTTCGCCTTCTGGTAACACTGCTTTGAAGATATCCTCATATGTATAGTTGTCATAGTTAAGCTGTATTAGTCTTCTATTTAAGTTGACTTCGCTGACGTCATGCTCGATGAAGGATTGGCGTGTCTTTTCATCTATATCAGTCCAACACGAAACCTTTAAAGGGGTTAAGTAAATACACCTATCAAACTGTTCTTCGTCACTTACACTTTGCACTGGTTTAAAGTTCTCCAGTTTGAGAATATAGGGTTTACAGATTGGCAGAATCTTAGCTACGTTGGGACTAGGGAGTTTCAACACTGGTATTGTTATGTTACGTTGGAATTTTTCCCGATCCAATTGCTTCATTCCACGCACTGTGTCCGGCACTAATGATACACTTGCTACGTTCGACATTTTCGAAATAAAAATACGAGTACGACCGAAAATCATTACACGTGCTAAGTCTTACATATACATTTTGTGTTCTACTAACCTATATGTTGTGTTTCACACCGTGAAGTTTGATGCAAGTAGACACTTTGCTCGTGTGTTTTAATACACAAAGTTGTTTTCAGAGCTAATAAATAAAACTCGAAACTTTAAAACTATACAGGAAGGTGAAAGTCCTTGCACGCGTGACACTTGTCAATTTGACTTATAGACTGGCAAATGAAAGTTTACTTTACATTGACAATGTCGAAATTTGAGAATCTGTCTATGACGTATGTCATCGACATCTTCAGTTTTCTATGGTACTCTCCACAGATATTTTAAAATAAGAGATAAAAATTGTTTGTTAAAGACATAGAAATAAAAAAAAGCAATAATTAATAGTGTAGTTTGGAAGGTTAACGAGTTGATGAGTAAATAAATTAGTAATGGAAGAATAAATAACTACTACTTTTATTTATATTGTTATATATGTATATTGGTATCATATTGCTATTTAGAATGTATTTTATTTATAATTATTAAATATGAATAGTTTTTCATTATAGTCATAATTTATCATAATTTATATTTACATCCTGTTTTAAAAGTTAAGATCCATATTGTGTTAATGCATCCATCGAGATAAGCATGCTGTGCTCGTCCGTAACTAAAGTTGCAAATAACTTATTTTATAACACTGATTGTAAGTACTGTCATTTTTTTACTGTCATTATGTACTGTAATTTTGTGGACGATCCAATAAATAAATAATTAATTATTCTATTATGGTTTGTAAGAAGGTTTTTACATAACTTTATTTAAGTCTTTTTGTTATTTTGTTTCATGTAAGTATCCAAAAGTCTTAGGAAAAAAGTTTTAGTAACTACAATAATCAAATCAAGAATTTATTAACTTTTGCTGCAAGTCCTAACTTCAGATATTCTAAAAAAACCGCCTCGTTTATTTTAATATGTTCAATTGAAACTTGCGAGACTTTATTAGCAGCCTTTGCGACAATGGTCGTTGTTAATATTAATTCTTAGCAATTTCAACTTATATATTCCAATATTTACAAAACGAACTAGACGTAAGGTACATTGATTTATGTACTAGTCCGCCACTGCCGTTTCGCTGTCACCACGAGCCATGCAATTAGTTAGAAATATTGGCAATCGGTAATCGAAAGTAACCGGTACAAACTAAAATTGTTTATTATCTTATAAAATAAATATATTTTTATGAGACAAGAATAGTAATCGAGCATGCAGCCCATTTGATGTTAAGTATTAAACCTAATGAATTCCATTCATTCATCCATTCGCCTTTATGCTTTCACTGCTGGACATAGGCCTCCCCTAGATGGTACCAATCAAACCGATTTTGTGCCCTCTGCATCCAGCGTTCACCCGCTATCCTTTCCAGGACATCGGTCCACTTCGGTTAGGGGACGCCCTACGATCCTTTTACCTAGACATGGTCGCCACTCGAGGACTCTGCCCCTAATGAATTATTGGCTAATATTTTTTATCTACAATTATATACATCAACCATATTCGTAGGTATGTTGGTACAAGGTCAATAATGGCACAGGACGTTGACTATGCAAACTGCAATTAGCACTTGCAAGCATTTGACATCTGTTGCAAGACAGCTAAGTACAAACAAACAAACAACTATATCATATTATAGTGTGTTCTCTAAATATATGGAGTTCAAACAGGTTTATTTATACGTAATGAAATTAATATGAGTCTGTTCTGAGGATAGTAAAACAGGATAGAAAAATGTAGTTTAAAGGAATTTACACATTTTTGAAGCTTTTATATAGAACTTTTAGGGGATCGAGTTTTTTCACGAGTGTTTCTTTTGCAATTAAATAAAAAAATTAAATCATAAATAATTTAATAGTCAAAGATTAATAGTCAAATATATATTATACTATAGATTTGTCTGGTGTTTCGTTTTGGGGAAAAAGCGATGAAAAAAAATCCGAAACATCTTTTCTGCGTTCGAAAATGTCATTCACAAGTCACAAATAACAATTTTAATGACTGAACCAAGTAGTTCTGAAGTCGATTGAAACATATGTGTCTATTATTTAAAGCAAGTGGTTAAATCCCACATAATTTTGAAAAATCATTGATCAGGACTTTTAACTATCGACGACTCGCCCAGACGCCTCGGCATGTTGTCACTTGGCTATCACAAGTAAAATATGTTGCTGAACCGTATTTAATCGCAGACTAGACGATTATATGTCTTCAGGCGTAGTATCTAATATATATACGACCTCGGATAGGATTGTTTAGTTTGCGGGTAAATGCGATGTTTATTGGTTCCAGTCACTATTAACCAGGTGACTTGCACGCTTGGTTTTACTCTTCTAACATAAAAAATAGGCAAGAAGGCCTCGTATAAAACTTTTCTTTATATGAGAAGAGTAGCAAACGTGCATGCAAACCACGTCATGTTAAGTAGTCGCATAGATATCTACGTACGACCACAAACACGACCGAAATCCTGTCTGAGCTCGAACGTAGATATGTTGCTACTCCTGAGGATTAAGATGGTCGCCTCGTTTCAAAGTGTAGCTGGTAATCGCACGTCTCCAACCAAAACACAACTGTTTAGTTAAGGGTGAATGTCTATTTAACATCATTTGGGTGGCTCTTATTGGGTACTTCTTATACTTCTAACATTAAAAAAGTGAGAACGTAGAGCTAAATATCAAATGCTGGCATAAAGCACAAAGGCTAAAGTTGAGAGCATGTGCGGATCCCACGTGTCTACGCTACACAACGTAGTCTTGCTAACGACGGGCAGTATTTCAACCGGAAACGACTACTCTCTGTAAAAACAGTTTTATTATTCCAAGCTCCACGTTAACATGTTATTACGTAACATGTTACTATCCTATTTTTATGTGAGACGAGCTTGCAAGCTACTGGATGTTAAATGCTTTCAAACAGGACTGAAATCCTTATTCATTCATTAAGACATTCGTTAAGTGTATGTAAATACCTTACAATAAACAAAATATTTGAATTTATCTGAGATTGTACGTAGTTGTGTTACTACTTCTGAGGACTAAAATGGTTGTCCCGTTGTGGCCGGCAACCGTAGCTGTATAACGGAAACACAAGAGTGGAGGTGGAGTGGAGTGGTGGTGTATGAGGGCAGTGGCGTCAAAAAAACCTGGACAAACTATAGTTCTACCATGTAACTGGATTCTATAACTTTGTACTATAATTCCACCACCTTGTATGTCTGACCGAAGATGGATTTCTGGGCGAACCCAAACAGAAAACCACAGGCTTAAAAGCCTAAGAAACTCAGATGAAGGTTGACTAGAATTGAATAATTTATTTTAAAAACCGTGTGACTTCTATGTCAGAAAAATACTTACAAGGTACTATATTAATATTATAGTAAACTTATAACTTAAATATATTATTTCTTCTAGTTTCGATAACTTTTTTTTTACTTTTAAATTACATTTAGTTGTTATATTGCGTTTATTTGTATTTAGTTTCGTTTCAATTAACTAGACTCGCCCTTTTTGGTTTACATATTGTCACTGGAAAGCCAATAATATTAAAACACTAAAAGGCCATTTAACAGGAGAGCGATTTATAGATTTTTGTTCCGAAAAACGGGCGTAACTTTTTTATTTACTAACTGATATAGAGTAAAAGGCAAAAAAAATGCGATATTTATATATATAGTTTTTCAATGATAGGTGTATATTACTAATAAGGAGTTTTTCTTGTAATTAAGGAGATAGCTGGTGCATTTGATCAAATTGGCGCTTTAGTGTTATTGATATTTCTGGGACGATGTTATTATTATATCTAAGATCGTCATTTCAATATATTTTATAAAAATTAGGTATAAAAAGTGAATAAATGGAAATCGAAGACAAATTCAAAGTAATAGACAATTTTACTATAGACATAAAATTCTGACGTCATTAATTTAGATTGTCTATTATAAAATGTCAATGTTGAATTATGTTTGTTGAACCGTTACAACATGACTTCAACGAGACTGTAATGTTTACTGTAAAAAGTAATCTGATTTTATTTGTAATCGAATTTAACTTTTATTTATTCCGCTTGCGCCAAATTCGCGCGACAATTTGGCGGGAATTTATGTAATTTATTTCGAATCGGAAAGTCACTGTTTGCATTCGTACCGGTGGTTATTTATTTTTTAAATTTTCATTCACAGGCTAACGAACATTTTACTGTCGACGAGTGAATTATGAAATTGTGATTTTTGCGCCTACGTTACTTTGCGCAGTTTGTGGGTTTGTAAATAAACCTTTCATACGGGTCGCTGAGTATGTTATTTTTAAGGACCGAATATTGAGAATAAAATTGTTTCTCAATTAAAAGTTGAAAATTGAGGTTAAGTGATTTTTACTTAACGAAATGTCAATATAATTGTACTTTAATAATTTACACAAAATAAATAAAATTACAAAAATACATATGTAAGATATTTTAAGGATTGATTATTGAGCTCAGATTATATAACAGTTTATTTGACAATTTTAAATTAAAATTTGATTCTACGTTACGAATACTTATAAAATTTGAATACAATGCTAATAAGCTAAGTTACAGTAAATATACAAAAAGGCGTACCTATGTTAAGTTATTTATGAAGACATTTAGTCCTGAAATTGCAATTATTATTTTTATCTGTGGAGAGCAGCAAATAAGCATGGAAGCACCTGGTGCTAAGTAGTCGCTGCAGCTCATAGACGTCCACATACAGCATCAAACAGGACTGGAGTTCTATCTGAGCTCGTACAAAAATGCGTTACTACTACTGAAGACTAAGATGGTCGTCCCTCTTTTAAGCATAGCCGGCAACCGCACCTTTCCAACCGAAATACTGTTGTTTTACGGAGTTACAAGAGTTTCTTTACGGTAGATTATGAGGGCGGCAGTGGTACCTTATTACTCGAACTATAGTTCTACGATCTTGTACATTTATAGAAACACCATAAGTTAAAGACTTTAGCAAAAATATTTAAGAGAAAATCTACTTGTTCTGGGAGAATTGTCGAACACAGACTAAATAAACATGGCCACTTAAATTCCTTTAGCTTTTCCCTTAACCATCCTCAACCCTCAAAGGCGAGATCTGTTAACGTTTATGTATCGTTTTTATTGCGTTTACCTGCCATCAGCCAGCCTCTGTTGTTTTTCTCAGAAATTATTCTTGTTAGTTGCTCATTTTCTGTTTTTCCTTTGTTTATGTTTTTGTCGTGAAAGTAGACATGTATTTATTTAAATATTTTGTTTTGTTGTCGTTCATAGACATTCTGTATTTATCCAATAATATTTTAGTCTCTTGTCGTCCACAGACATTATATCATTTATAGATAAACTGAAATTTTACGCGCGAAATGTAAGCTTGGACGCCTGCTAAAACTGCATAGGAATACTATGTAATTTGAAAATATAGATTAAAAAGGCGGTTATTTTAATTATAATTATTTCCGTCATTGTTCGGTTCTTGTACATCGAAATAAAAAAATAAACACATACAAATACGCACACACACGCGTACGCACACACATACATATACATATATGCAGCGGCGTATTGTTGTTCCAAATAGCTACGCCACCTTCATTTAAAAATCATTAATGTCTACATTTTTTTTATTAATTTAAGCTGAATTAGAAATTATTTTTGAGATTTGGTTAATTTGGTTTCAATTCATTATAAAGTATAGGTATTTTTACAATTATGAAAATCTTAAAACTAGTCATGATAAAAACCTAACCTAAACAATCTAAAGGGAGTCTGTGCCCATGCGACATGGTTCCAAGAACCCTCATCATCATCGGGGGACGTCCCAGCCTCTTTGGGCGGGGGAATACGGGCCTCGAGGTATACCCTCTTTGCCCGGG
>DWON01001696.1:0-23394 GCA_018251015.1 Phocides pigmalion okeechobee
CCAATCTCAAATAGAACAGAAGTTCTATTTAAGGATGGACGCGGATGCGTTCCTACTCTTGAGCACTAAGATGGTCGCCTCCAATAATGTATATCTGGCAACCACACCTCCCCAACCGAAACACATGAAGAACATGTTGCTTTACGGCGGGTTATGAGGGTGGCGTTTGTGCCGCCCCGGGTGAGCCATAACGGCTCTACCACCTTTAAAATTATTATTATTTTAAAGGTGCTATTATATTTATTATAGATAAGTTAAACTGTTTATCATTATTTCTTAAAATTTAGTATATATTTCCAATATAAGAAACTGACAACGCGATAAGACGCAGCGAGGTCCGATTAAATAATGCAACTTTTAGCTTGTTGAATATGATCCGATCTCAAATATTCTGAAGTCAAAATAATGCATATTTATTTCAAGATAGTCGTGACTTTTTAGCTAAGCAATTTTCAAGGCCCGGACTAAATATTCATTAGGATTTGTAAGTGTAGATTAAAATATTTAAAGGACAGTGTAGGAATATTATGTAAAACATATTCAACCAATATATGCATGTAATTAATAACAGTAACTAAGGAAATCTGACAGATAAAGCAGCATTCTGATTAGTTCTTAGTTTTTATCTGTATTTATTAGATTAGTAAGATACCACGTCTCAGTGTATAGTTACCGGCACGACACATTAATATCGCAAATTTCGTATGATACATATCTCCTAATAGTAAGTGCGTGTAAAATTTCAATTCCAGTTACAGAAGAATACTTGAGGATGCAATGAACACGTAGGATTCCTATTTGTAATTCCGCAAAACGTACTAGAACAGTGATGGTGAGAAATCAGCCGGTCGCTATATTATATTTAATCATTTAAATTACGTATTTTTAAAAAATTGAAATCTGAATAACTAGAAATTGTTCAGTTTTCTATGTATCGTAGCATTATCCGAGGAAAAATAGGTTAATTAAGTAATAGTGGCGTGCGGGTAGCGCATATTCATTATTTAGTCCGGGCGTGGGTCGCAAGAGGCGCAAGAGGTGCAAGAGGTAGCGAGAGGTCGCGGGCAGCGGACGCGACAGCGCGCGGTTGGCTCTCAGTGGATCGTGTAACCGATGATACAAAGACTACCCACCGGCTCGACACGTGTTTGTGTTGAAGGACCGTTACTCAAATATCCACAGTGTACTTTGATTACCTATTATATACATTCGATACCAATACTATACCATTATTACATATATACGATATATAGTCCTTTAAATTATAGTGTAATTCGAATTTCAGTAGATGAAAGTGGTGGCGCCCCCTACCATCTCGCATTGCCAAATTTCTGTGACTTTGTTGTATGAATCGTTGTCCCAAAGAGTTATGAGGATATCGGATGTTATGTTTTAAGTTATAATTATAATATAGTTATGTTAAGGTGCCTTTTCATTTTGTAATTAATTTTATTCTGTATAGTACGAACATTAATTTTGATTACTCGAGTAATTCTCATTTGCTTATGACATTTTTCTTATTAACGATAGATATATTTTAATAATGATGATCATTATCAATGAATGTTAATTGACAATCACTTAATTTTTGAATCATTTGTATTTGTTATAATTATTGTTTTGTTTTACTTATTCGTGTTCTGTTACCACAGAACAACTAGCCCAAGTATTTCGTCTAACGAGCTTTTATGAGCCTTATTTGGCAGCCGAAAACGTGTCAAAGTAACATGTGTGCATAGATTAATACGAAAGACGTTAACAGCTTGCATAATTTCTTTTGCTTTTGATAAATTGACTGCATGCGAATATACTTAACTTTGAATCACAATGACTCTCATGCTTTTACCGCTATGGAGTAAATTGAAATTAATTTTGAAACTTATTCCAGTGATTTCCCCAAAGTAAAACTTTTGGGGTGTTTATTTTTCTGTAAGTGGACATTTCTTTATGTATCCAAGTGGTGTCAAGACTCAATTGCATGGATTTTTATTAATGAAGAAACGTAATGATCAGGAGTAGCAATGCGCGTGCGAAGTTTTGTGAGACTCCCGTGGTATAGCATATGGAAATGGTTACAGATGTTTATAGACGGCAGGCTGCACGTTCGTCTTTGGCATTATATTTTAAAAGAAACGGGATTTTTTAGTTAAATTCGTCAGTCGTTGCATGCAATATGTGTTTTAGTAACTGTTGGGCGATGTTGTCTGTGTATGTTGCCGGTTGGTGTTTACAGTAACATATTTGTTTCTTGTTTGCACGCGTGATAACATGTGGCGCCATTAGGAATCTAATGCAATATTTCGAATATTTATAGAAATAATGGACAACATTATTGTAGGATATTCCCGTTTAATGAATAAACCAAGTCAGCTTTGTTCAATGGTCCTAGCAAAGCTGCTCTAGAGACTTCCTTAGTTTAATTTTTTCTTCACTATTACAAATGATTTTGTTATTGTTTAAATACTCAAATATGTTAATTACATTGAAATATTGTCGTTTCAGTTATTTATTGGATGTTATGGGAATATTTTACATGCAACTTACGATGAGGTGTGTTCGTATGAATGTAATTGTACTACTGTTTGTAAGACTTGTCACTAAGTTCTTCCAATAAGACTGTCATTGGTCTAATATTATTTATACTCTTCAATAACACTTAGCAATTTATATATTTCTATACGTTTAATCACAATATTATATATTTAATCATACTGTTATTGGTATGTTTATTTAATGTTTTAGTTTTATTATTATTTATAATGGGTGCCGATTATCACTTTACAATTATTCTAGTTTTTGTCCGCGACTGGACGCAATATTTACATTTTCTAGTATTTTCTATTACGAGTACTCAATTACTTTATAACTATGTACTTAATATCTTGATTGAAACTCGGTCAGCGCTTAGAAGTAAGCTATAGAGACAGGCCCTCAAGTCATGTGTATTCTATATCCAGTAACATCGCGTTACGCCATAGTATGCGGTTTTGGTCATCATTTAGGCTTTTGAAAACGCCACATATTTGTAAAACGTGAACGTAGCTCAAAAGGGTAACCCAGTAAATGCATAATAATATCAATAACCTTCATGAAGAATGTAAATATTGTTGTGTTCGAATATAGTTTTATATCGTATAAATTAATGTTTGTCTGAAGCTACTTATTGTATGAAACATATCCACCGATGTGTATTTCAATAAGTTAACTTATTAAAATGAATTTAGTGTATTTTTCTTTTTGTAAAGGATAAACAAAACGAATGTAAAACTTTGATTTAAGATTGTTTTCGACTTTGTATAACGGATTCGGGACGATTGACGTCTGTTTCAATGAAAAGGTCGAGTCAGTTACGTTTGTATGGTACGTGGCATATAAATACAAGCGTGTATGTTTGTCGGTACGTTGTTCGGCTGTAGATGTATTATTTTAAAGTAAAATATACTCCTTTGCATGTTATTGTATACTTTCTAGCAACACATCACGTTTTATATATAGTTATTTGTATTTTTGATTTATACCCGTTAGTAAAATTGAATGAAATGTAAATCTTAACGTGTAAAGGTCGCTCAAAAACGACAGGTTCGAAGGGAACTTTTCGACGGTCAAATTATGGTCGAGAAGTACACTCGGTAGCAAATTGTGGCAGTTCCGATGTAGTGCGTTTAGATGTTTCTATATTAGCGGTGCATAGTTAGGTTTTCTGGACCTGACTCTCTAATTATGTTTATTCAAAAGATCTGAAGAGGTTTCGAAACATTGAAATTCACGTTTATATATATATATATATATATATATACACACTAAGCAGCGCATCCTATTGGTAACAATGACACCTAAATGTTCGATATCTAAACACAGGCATTTCAGACTTTGAAGTATGTGCCTATTAGAAATACAGTGCAACCTCGATATAACAAATCGCAAGGGGACAAGTAAATAATCGTTATATCAAGTAATTCGTGAAAGTGACGTTTGTTATATTGAGGAAGGTTGGTCAAAATTTTGTTATAAAGAGGTAAAAAATAGTTTTATTCGCGAAACCTGTCGCGACCGAATCACATATTTTGGGATTATTATGTAGAGGTTTTGATTTGACAAAATTCGTTAATTAGAGGTATTTACACTTTTTGATAGTTGAAAATTCGTTATAATGAGGTTGTTCACAAAAAATGTTCGTAATGTAAAGGGATATTTTACATTGACTCTTATGGACAATTCAAGGGGATTACAAAGAATTTGTTAACTCGATTTAATCGAATCGAATCGTTATATTGAAGTACGTAATATTAAGGTTGCACTGTACTTGCTTTACTAGCATATATGATATCTGCATGCCTGAACGACCTGCGTAAAGTTCACAAATGATATGGTGTCTATTAATTTATACTTGCCAGTGAGGTTAATAATGATCTAATCTTCTAATTTTCTTACCCTATCCAGCGTCGGCATAGAAATGGCTTGATAAATGTCGTCGTCGTTTTATCTTTGTCAGTCTAAATTAGTGAGACAAAGACTGATAATTTAGAAATTTCAATGTTTACTGCGCTCATTAGGCCCAACACCATTCGCCCATTAAAAGAACAAAAAAATAATGTATTACGGATAAAATATACACCTCATCGGGCGCAATACTCGGAGCAGTCATAAAGTTTGCCGAAGACTATATTTAAATAATTTTACGACGTTTTGTTATGATTTATTATGATTCTATGGTCGAAATTGCGTAGATTGTCTAGAGTTGATGGCGAGGACCTCGAATACTTAAAATGTGAAAACTACGTTTAAGCCTGACAATAACGATGTCTAACGTGACTTAATGTTACGACGTGACTGTATTTTGCAATAATGAAGATGTGTTATCGTATCTTTAATCTTATGGACATATAAATTGCGTCAGCACTTAATAGAGTGCATGGGAGTTAAAAAAAATGCATATTTGAATAATGTGTTGTAGATATTTGGAAGCAATACATATGTCTAAGTTCATATTTTCTAGATCGTAGTAACATACCGTTGATTATAATGATTATATTGTTTTGTTTCGTTCACTTTGTATGATTATATAAATACCAGATCCATCTGTGTACTCATCATACAAGATAATTTCTTAAATTTTCACTATAAATCAACATTGTATTCCTAAATTTACATAATTAATTTTTATCTCCACCTAAAATAATATTGTCTCTAGAGTAGCGTTTATGTAATGACATCATATCTTATTATGCAATAATATTTAATAGTTATTCAATTGCAATACTAAACATAATCTATTTCTCATAATCTATTTTGTAATACAATTATAATGTAATCGATATTGTGTATTTAATGGCCAGCAATTTTATCTGTATACTTCATTATAATATAATAGTCAGTTAAGTGTAATCGTATTTTTAATCGTAAACTTAATGAACATTTCACACTTTTTAAATATTTACCGAATTAATCTTTAAAATTTTCATGTATTCGATGTTAGTGTTCTCGTATGAGACAAAATCTGAACCCCTATGTGTAACTTATGTATCGTAGTGTATAAGGAACCCGTCAGCGTCTTCATACTATATAATGCTGTATTTAATTATACTTATCTTGTATATGTATATATATATATATATGTTTTATGCATATTAATACATTGATGATACTGTCATTGTCAGTGGGAAGGTAAATAGTCTCAAGCGCCACCTGGTCTCTGTCGCTTCAGACGTTTTAATGTTTGTGATCATTGAGGGGCGCGGCTGATTAAAATAATTAAATGAAGACTGAAGAATAGGTATAGTGTAATAATTAGTGTTTAATATCGACGGCGGAAAGTGGGCACGCGTGAAGCGGGCTCAGCGCTCCGCCGGCGAGAGTAGTTACTTCTGTGCTACCCACCATCACACTCAACTCTGTCTTTGTTTGTAATTTCCCACTCCCTGTGTCTTTTTATATACTCGTACATGTGACAAATATCATTATGTTGCTAAGCGACGGGACCGTCGTTGTCTGATTCGATAAGTTACAGTGTAATTTAGTTTTTAGATTTTAATTGTATGCATTAGTTTGTACCCATGCCGAACTTGCGGGGTCGGAGGATGGGAGCGCGCAGAGCGTCATCAGAGATCAGTCACTGGTACCGTAATGCGTCTAATGTTTAGGTATTTTTGGCATATAGATATTTGGCATATTAATGTGAGATCACCTTCAGCTTCAGTTTCCGTTCTCCCATCGCTGGGCCCCAACCCCACTCCCGTGTATTGTATCGTGAACACCAACGATAGCGAACTGTACTCGAGGCGCAGGAACAGAGAATGTAAACGACCGTGTTTCGGACGTAGAATAGCAAGGTGTTTGGCTGATTGTATTATTAAATCAGGTCGTATCAATCATTCTTTGGACTTTTATTTATGTTGGCGACGCGAAGGTGACTGGTATGTTTATAATTAGTACCCAAGTTACGACCCGCGCCATTCCTCTTTTTGTTATATATTTTTTTTGTTCGTCTGTCTCACTATCCTAATTCGCTTTTATGTAATATCCCTTAAATAAAGTCAGTTGTTTTCAATTTTTCTTTTGTTTTGTTTTGTTTATCCCTCTTGGTATTTTGCGTTTTTTAACATTAATTTTATTTTCATTCCTTTATTTCGATTTTTTAAGTAATGTTAATATGAAACTATAAAAAAATCCTTTAAGGCTCCGTAAATAAGTAATAACTCAATCCAGGATTACAATATTATATCTAAAAATTACTATAGGGAGGAGTATTATGTGCAGAACCACGAATAAAATAATTTAAATGTTTAAAAAGCCTGCCTGTCGAGAACAATAAAATTGAAATAACATTGTAAATTAATAAAATTCCAGTACCCCATATTCTAAAAGGGAAAAATAATGTGAAGTTCGTTCTTTTTATCTTAATTTGGCTTCGAACGCCATCTCTTGGTAGCCACAAACATGTTTCTATGTATGTTGTTGAGAGCAAGATACCTCTGTTGATAACAAGATGGCTCTATGTTTTGTACGGATAAATGTGGTAAAGTAGATATGCCGCCGAATAGCAGAAAAGACACGTTCAAAAGGTAGTTGAAAATATATTAGAAGAACAAACACGCCGATTATCTTTAAAGAGCAGGAGAACCAACGAGAAATACTGAAGGAAGCAATAAGAGGACGAGTAAATTTTTGAAGACGTTGTATTGGTATCACTTCATCAGTTCCTCTGCTTTTTATTAATATAATATTTTATGAAACAATAGAAGTAAAATTCAAACTTAAGTACCACTAATGAAATACTTAGTGAGAATATTTTATAGCGCCATCTTGTATCAAGTAGCAATAATGTTGACAGCGCCATCTAGTTGCAATAGTAATTTTAAATTGATAAGCGCCACCTGCCGCCGAATAGCAGACATATATATTGGCTGTAAAGTGTAACAATATAACTTTTTTAAACGTTGTTCTTGCTTTTAAACCTTATTTGAAAGTTATAGGAAGTACATTGAAGTATTTAAGTCAGTGTGTGTATTTGTATGTAATTTACTTTGCAGTTGGTAGTGATATGTAGTGTCGTATCATGACATTTTGAATGGATTCATATAAACAGTTAAGCGGTCTCTTATTTACACTTATTATTCTGTTATGTATACTTATTCTAGAATAAAATGTAGAGGACAGGTATTTGAAATGAAACCACATTCTGCTCTATTTTTATATATTTATCAGACAACGGTACACTGTGACAATAACGAACTTAAAAATTACTGAATGTAATATTGATATACTTACTACATTGATCAGACGAAAGGACACTAAAGATTTTTTAAATTTGTTACTTGGATACTGTCAACTACATTAAAATTTTAGATAACCGATTACATTGAATTACACCGATTAATTGTACTTTATAATAGACATATGCAGAAAAAAATTACTCGTCATTCGTGCTGCCCGAACGAACTTTTAGATGAGTGTCACGGCATCGTCTGAGTACGTAGCAGTGCGAACTGGAATATCATTCTCAGAGTTGCCCACAGCGGATCTTCAAAGAATATTGTAATCGCAAGCTTGGAAATGGCGAGGCGTCCGCCTTTAAACCACAAGAATATCGAAGGCAAGGTAACAGAAGCGGATCTTATTCGTTCGTTCGGACAACACCTATACGGTCTATTACATCGATGACAGCACACTTACAGTAACTCTAAACTAAACACCATTGATCACGAACGTGTAATATTTTAATGTAGCTTTACACATTAATACATCATAGTAAATACATCAGGAACACAGGCATTGAAAAAAATCTTAACAACAATTAATAATTGAAACATCTACTGAAATATAAACATAATCGTTTTAACGACATTAAATACAGATAATTATCGACACCGATAAACTAAATTGTTATTTCATAATGTTTCCGGCGTGCTTGTTCGTGTTTCAGTGAAAGGGACTCGAGACATGACACATAGTTGTAACGCGGACAAGGATGTAGTTATAATGTATAATAAAACGACACGACGTGAAATGATCTTAACGCTATTCGAATGGAAGAATACAGATAGAGGTAGGTATTACTTTGAAAGTATGTAGGAGAACAAACACGCCGATAGGTTGGAAACTGCTAATGATATGCAATACAAAATTATTTGTTAGAGCCAAAAGCGATGAGATAACTTACATATCCTATTTCATAGTAGATACTCACCGAGAACGTCACTACTTAAAAACTAAACAGTCACATGAAATACAATAGATCAGTTGAAAATATGTTTTTGGTTGCTCGACAGGTTACAGAGGCAGCACTAACGGTAGACGTTGAGCCCTTAGTGGCGGTACTTGCAACTAAAAATAAATAACCACATAGTGAACAGTACATAACTGAAGCGGGCGCCCGCTGGCACCGGCGGGCACCGGCGATACCTAAAAGTTGTTCTTTACAAGTATAATTCTTTATAAATAAAATATTTAAAATATATTTTTATCACAAAAGAAGAGATGAGAATAGTAGTCATGCAGAATAGCACATGGTGCGTGTCGCCAGTAATGTTTTAATTAGCTATTATAATCATAAATTAACGCGAAATACACATAGGGTACCAACCAAAACCGCCTCTTTAGGTGTAGGTACAATATTACTACAAGTAAATCTTTACTTAACTATCACGAAAATAACATAGGTCACTTACATTTATGTAATCGCAATGTATACTTTTCATCCAGTACAATAAATTAATTAATGTTTATAATTATAACTACGAAATCCAAATGTGATACAAAAATGAACATTCTCAGTTCAAACAAATGGCACATTGCAACGTTTGCATTGTTTTCCGATGGATGTTAGTCAGAGTAAACAAATAGATAATTAATTTTGACGCCGAATAGTCAGCTAACGCTTGCCTGTCAGGGTATAACCACTTCGGCCAAATATATAATTTTAAGTATATTTTTCACTATATAATAGTCATATGTATTTAATTTTATATAATAATTTTGAATTTTTATAATTCTAACTCTTTACAGTTACGCACGATGCTCGCGCGGCGGCGGTGCGGGTGCGGCGCGAGAGCCGCGCGTGCACCGCGCCGTCGCCGCGCGAGCTCCCTTCATCGCCGCTCGCAATCCAACACTTACCGTGGTCAAACATTTGGAAGGCACTTTCTACAATTTCAAAAATTTTAAATTTAGTTTTTGAACACATTAGCCTAGACTTACACAATAGAAAATATGCGTAGTAACATTTACCAAAATTTACGCAATTCATCCGAAACGTATAGGCCGTATATAACTTTTTTAAATTTTTTCCTAGAATAACTTTATTTCCAAAAGGATAGCCAAAAGTTCAACGTTAGATGTGAATCGCAAATGTATTTTTAATAATTTGGTCTTTTTTTATACACTAATTTCCAAACTTTAACCGAACCCGAACCCGAACCCCAAACATTAGTGAGATATCAAGGCCACTTGGAGACTTCTCGTTCCGCGCGTCGAGAGGGCGGCGCCCCGGGGCCGAGCCCCTCGCTGAGCCACGATGGAGCCAACGACAACCAATTCACCGACAATATCTAAAGTCATGGTATACCCTTTGCGGCAAGAAGATCACTAATAAATTTTCCCGCCGAAAATATTAATCAAAAATAACTTTGCATCCGGGGAAGGTGTGGATAAAATAAATTTGTACATTTACACCTTAATACGGGTTGTACCCGCGCCGAGGACCCGGCCGGGGTCATCGGCCCGGAGCCGATCGCTACAAGTAGTTACATAGCTAATCTAAGTAAATTGAAATGTATATTCTAGCTGTGCGACGGGTGACGGGCCGCGGGCCACGGGCGGGCTGCGGGCCACGGGCGGGCCGCGGGCCACAGGCGGGCCGCGGGCCACGGGCGGACCTCGAGCCACGGGCGGGCCACGGGCCACTGCCACGGTGACAGGCCACAGACCGCCAGGCCCTCGCATCGGACCCGTCGCGGGCTAGCCGATTCTCCTCCGTACATTAACCAAAAAAATTGTCACATTTAATTTACCATTAACAATTATTCTTATGCATCAAACGCGATAACACTAGGCATCGATGTTTAACTCACTCGCTGGAAACGGAAATTCTATCGAACTGTTCTCGTCATCTTCTCGACGTTCTCCTTTACTATTCCATAATGCCTGTATCATTTATCATCGTAAATCGCAAATCAGAGATTAGACGATACAAGAATCATGAAAATTAGTATACACCTTGGAATAACGTAGTGTTACCGGCGTCCGAAAGTAGACTATTATAAATGCGGGATTACCATATTATATTATATTTAAAACACATAAAGCTTAGCATGCAGAGCTAAAGTTAATGCAGAGAGGTCGGTCGAGCCCTGGACATCTAAGTTAGCCTAACATTTGGAACAATCACTACTGGCTAAGATACATCTATATTACATTTGGCGATCACTAAGTCTACTCAGATGTGACGCTGCACGGAGTGACGGTGGTGGCCCGGAGAAGCCGAAAGCAACACACACACTCACTACGACGCTAGTAGATAAATTGACACCGACCAGACACAATTACGATCAAAGATAGATACATCTAGAAGTTTAATTAAGGTTACATTTCTAGGGCTAATACAATTTGCCTTACGCGAATGTTATGTCGCTGAACTATAATGAATAGGTATACCGAACAGTCTTTTTGAAATGGGCCGAATGTTTAAAATTTTGATATCTCTACGTTCACAGATGGATCTAGTTTGTAATTCAAGCTTACACGCAAAGTTATCGTACCGCGAGGGAGGAGCGCCGGACCGCACCGGCCGCCCCCCCTCGCCCCCTCCTCTCAACAAAAATATACTTAAATTATGTCACTGGAACAGATACATAAACGACGATGTATACAAAAAATATTGATAGTAATTAAACTAAATATTCGTAACTAAACATAACTAAACAACAAGCAACGTATTGCACAGCGAGTCCACTTTAAATAATAATTAATCAAATATACTCAAAGTAATGCCGACGTAATCGTCACAAAAATAAAGGCGTGGAATTCGTCGCGACGCCTAGAAGTAGCCCACGGAGTTGCGGTTGGGCACGAAGTAAGGGTATGCGGGCAGCGGCGGCGGCATCGCGCCCGCGGCCTCGCTTCAGATGTTCTCCGCGCGCGCCTCCCCGGGCGGCATCTCCATCTTCACCGGCACGGCCGGCGACATATCCTTGCCGTTCTTAGCCACGCTCACGGGAGTCTTCGGGGGGCCCATGTCGGTCAGCTCGGTGACGATGTCGCGCTCACCGTAGCGGCTGTCGGGGCGGGGCGACGCGAACGGGCGGAACGGGTCGGCGGGCTTGGGCGGCTCGAGCGCGTGCCCGGGCGGCGGGGGCGAGCATAGCGGCGATTCCAATCCGGCAGAGAGCGGCGACGGCAGGCGAGGCGACTGCAGCGGGAGCGGCGGGAGTCCGAGGTGCGGCGGGTGATCCGGGGGTCGTTGGGCGGCGACTACCATGTTGCACATTTGACGGCGAATGCCGTGCGCCACGGCGGCCACGGCAGCAGCGGCGGCCGCGTTCGGGGACACGCCACCTTCGCGCCCGTTGCCACACGCCACCGGCCCGTATGCGTTGCCTACGGTCAGCCCGTCCTGCAACACGCACACGTCGACACATTCAATGGTTGCGTTTTAGTATCGACTACCATGATTCCACGCAGCTGCACAGCGTAATGCAATGACTACAATACAAAAGCGACAACCTTCCCTACACGAAAGTAGGGAATCTAGTACACGATGGTTGGACAAATAGAAACAATAATACAATAAGATATTTATTTATAATCAATTATCAAACACAGTACATGTAAGTAAATGTAAGGCGAGGAGAATCGCGGGCCTGTCGTAATTATGAAAGATCGCAAGAGCATACGCAGGCGCAGATTATCATTATCGATGAGTCGCAAGCACGATCAATAAAAGGAGTGAATTCGGTTCAATTCGGTCATACGGATCCAATTGAACAGTCTAGAGTCAGCGATGATATAGTACCGATTGTGTTCGCGATACTGACCGTGATCGAGGGATAGGGCAGCACCTCCTCCTTGATGTGGTGCGCGGTGTGCGCGTGGGTGTCGCGGAAGACGACGGCGCGGATGACGCCGCGGATGTGCTCATCGGGCCACACGCCCAGCAGGATGCGCTGCGGGCGCCCGCGACCCTTCGGTCTCAGATCTGCAACGACACACAATAGTAAAGCGTGAACAGACAACGCACTATTTCCAACGTACTATTCCACTACGTCGAACCGCAATCAATTCGAGGAAATTATACAACAACGGCATCGGATGTCTCGTCTCTATTACACTTTGAGAAGCACGGATACGACGTTACTTATAAATGTATTCTAAAAGATTTTTGTTAAATTATTTCGATCGCAAAACTCTATAAATAAATATTGAAAGTTTCTAGAATCTTATTTTTACAAATTATTTATCTACTACTCTAATTTTGACTTACCATTGTAAGTTATTTCTGAAACTGCATTTCAATATTATAATTGAAAATTTTCATAGACACCATTTTACTAAGTGTCCATTGAAGCAGTTAATAATTATATCCACGATTTTAAATGAATACCATCGCGAAATGTATATATTTTACTATAACAACGGGTAATCTTGATTAACGATTTTTAATTGCCGATATTTTGAACCAGTTGAAAGGGCGCGGTTGTCTAGCAGTGACCACAACCCATTGCAACTGCTTCAAAATATCGGCAATTAAAATGTCTTAATCGTAAGTACCCCTTATATAGTAAAACGTAATTATATCTAATAATAAGAGCTTGATGTAGGATACATAATTGACATGAATACAATCATCCGATGCTGCTGATAGTTGCAATATTATACTGAAAACATGAAAATATCTTATGGTGATGCTGCAAACATCGTAATGCACTCACTGATCTCATAGTCGTATCATAAAAGGATATTCGTCTGCATATCCTTTTATGATCTAGTGGATCAGTGATTGTACAAAGGATTTTTGTACGACCATTCATATTTTCGTCGTAGAAATAAAAAAGGCGTAATAATTTCCAATCAATGATATTCAAAAACAAAATATTCGCAAGCTTCCTTTTAATTTGAAACTTAATCGTAACAACAATGAATGATGTAGGAACCTTTTGTAACATAATGATAAGCTATTGTATCTCTTATAAAATATTTTATGAGCATAGCGGCTTGATAACAAATTCATTAAATTTTAAATCACATTCCGAACTATACAGACAATAGGGTTGAGTTTTTAAGAAGAATGTATTTATAATATATGTTCAAATACCTTATTGCATGTAAACTATTTAATAAAAAAACAACCAATTTCCAGGTTTATTTATATAAATAAATATGTAATATATCTAAGCATAGATCGACCCTTCTTCTATTAAATTTTCTTGGTTATTATGAAAATGATACGCATTGGAAGTAGGTATTTGACTTACGTTAAACAAGGTTCTATCATAAGAAATACATAATCATTTCGCAAATCAAATAGCAAATAAATCGCAATCGCACGCAGCAGAACTCGCCAGAAAAATGTTAACAGTAAAATTAAAATTGACAGGTAAATAATAATATGTCACAGGTTTCCAACTTTGCTGACCAAAGTTATCGCGAAATCTCAAAATATAATTTGTGACGAATACGACGAGTCAATGTCTCATGTTTGTGTGAATTAAATGACTTTAGAAAATTTTATTGATAATTTGTGTCTCATAGTCCTATACAAATTAATTTAAAATCAAACTTAACGTCAGACCGAAAATTTAAATGTAAATTGTTTTAAATGTTTGCCTGGTCCGTGATATAGAAAGAAAACCTCTATGTAAAGCAAGTATGACGTGTAAAATATTATTTTTCCATTTATCATCAACCCGTACTATTTTACTACTAGGCACGGGTGGAATATACTATAGTAAATAAGATAGTGGAAACTGTTCTTCTCAGAAAGAGATGTTAAGCCATATTGATCACGATTTGTTAGAGTCAACACAATTTTCAAAATTTTAAGGAGAGCGTTTAGGCATGCATGTTTTGTGACGATGTTTTACTTTATCGCAGTCTGTGTTCGTTGATTTCTAATATGTACAAAAATTCGGAAAAAACAAGTGCTTTCCAGATTGGAACCTTGCACCTGTCGGTAGAACGGAATCTTAATCTCTCGGCTACCATTGTTTCTTTTAACTGTTACAATGTTTTTAAGGTTTGTACATTGGTACAACTTTCTAGTCATTTGTGAGAGACAGTGACTGTCATAAATATATCATCTTTTGCGACTCAGTTTTTACCCATCGAAGCGTAATTTCTCGGGTAAATGATAAATCTGCTGGTTGCAAGTCATTCTTAAAATCATTTGTTAACCAGACTTTACTTTGTATATAATATGTACTTATGTCGAAAAGATTTAATCAAGTTTAAAGTAACCATTCATAATATTGCAGAAAAGTTTTTGATAGTTGCCGACGAAAAAATAGGTGCGTAGTAAGTTTAAAGTGTCTTACCTTCGTATCTGTGCGTCTGTCTGTGATACATGTCTTATACTGGTATCGATTTACTCTATTTTATTGAAAAGGTGATTCGAGATTGTTCTTAGCTAGAGTTAAAGAAAATTTGTTCAGTTGTTTAAAGATCGCTATTTTTCTAATTGTTCAAAGAATGTGTTCTACTCCTTCTAATCTGATCGGTCCAAATTTTATATTGTATGAATTTAATGACACTACAATGACTAGGTAACTATGACCTACTGCAGCAACAATTGTATATAGCTTTTTAGGCCTTTTTATTGATTATAAATATTGGCATTGCGTGAAGAAACTTGTGACATATTAATTAAATATGGCAAATGAAAACTGCATTTTCTTTGTACTACCCCACAATTTACTCTTTTATACGTTTTAATAAAATATATTCGAATATTAACATGTACTAAAGTACTTTGAAACGAAACATATGTTACCTAATTTGAAATTTCATTTTAGGTAACGATTCTTATTCTGTATTTCTTTTTTTCAGATTATATGTCTTATTAATAAAAAAAGTTAAACTAATGTTTGGTTAAGCAACGTCCTTGTCATTACTGACATATTTGTCTTCGATGGACACAAAGTAGGAACAGGTACTAATCTATAGTTTTGCTCATTTACTAGATAGACGTTAGTGTCGAGCAAGAAAATATGTCATATAGTAAGTTTATGAAAGTATTAGTAGTACAAATACAGTTCATTTGCCATTGATTGTGTCTGAAAACGCTAAACGGTGATTTTCGTACGTACCTGCTCCACCGTCGGCACTGGGGCCCAGCATGTTGTGAACTCGATTGGCGTACAGCACGAAAGTCGGATATGGGATGTCGTATTTTCTTGCGGCTTGAGATAGAGAGAGGCCTTCCTTCAGCACAGAGAAGATAGCCTCGGCCATGGTCTCCGGGCGCCAGGACTTCAGCGGGCCGCGCTCGCGGAAACGCAAGTTGTGGACCAGGCTCTGGTTGGTGTTCCAGCACTTCTGCCACATCGACTGCAGTTGGTACTGGTAGCTATCTGCTGGAAATACAAAACACACGCATGAACATCCCATCTTAGGAATTAACGTTAGTGGTTACGATTATATTTGGACATGTAAATTTAACTGATACTGATGTATATTTGTACAATACATGTTACTTAAAGCAAATAAAAAGTTATGCGCTAATGGGTAGCTGAATACGGGACTCAACTACAGAGTAGAAATATGTCTGCGCGTGATTTTATGATGTCTTTGGTGATGTGGAGTTAGCAACGTATCGAAGAACTTAAGTCACTTTTGACAAGTAGATGAGTCTTACGGCTTTACTACAAGAAATAAATTCTTACTTGCCACAATTACAGTTTACATATTTATCTGTAATCATTTGAAATTCAATTAAAATGGTTTAGTTTAATTTAAGCTCTATTTTTATTATCATTATCTACGGATAGTTTGTTGCGTTCCGTAACGTTAGTTAGCAGGTTGCCTTAATTAATATAAATACTAGAAATAGTTGCAAGAAAAGGCAATGTAACATATTAAAATGTGTATTCACTTCATGCATAACCCGTACCAATATAATTTACTACGCATCTTCTGTAAAGAACGTACCTATTTAGCTTTTAATTACTCATTATGATACTTATTGTACATTAATTGATAAACGGGTTACAAATATAGCAGAATACACATTTTATTACCTTAAATATATGTCGTCGAATAAAAAAATACTCAACAACAATAATTTACACAATTAAAATAACAACATCATCATAGTTATTTCAACACTCTAATATACAAAGATGATAAAAATATTTCTTGTATATAACAGCTTAACAGTTAGTAACAAATTGAAATAATGTAATAACGACGTTTTGTAAATACGACGAATAGTAATCTTATTAAAAATAAAACTTTCAAAATGATAGGACATCATTTTGGAATAAAAAACTTCTGGTTTGATTTCGAATAATTTATTTTTTGTTATTTTATGATAAGTAAATAGATTAGGTATCATATGGAATTTAATTAGTATGAATTTTCCAAAGGAAACCTGAATATTTTGTCTCTTACATATATTTGATATATATGCAAATATTTATTTCTCTTTTTTCAATAACTTGATTTTCGTACTCAGATCTTTATTATAGTAAAGGTGGGGTAAATCACCGAGTCAGCGGTGAGTATCTAAGTCAAAAAACATTTTCTCTATTACCATGTTTTACAATCTATGTCTACAAATTTGTTTTAGATTTTCTATTTGTTTCTAAATAAGTAAAATATTATTAGCAATTAATTAACGAGTAACAAAACGTCGTTATCACGTGGGAATATGCAAAAATTTACATACAAATGCCACCTACATACTGACCTCGTGAAGAACCTATAATTAAATAGAAAAAGGCATTAGAGGGACAAAAAATAAATGAACCACAATAGAGAATCGAATATATTTAATAAGAAAAGGAATGTTACACACTAAATGTATTACCAAAAATATTATCACAAAGTGCCTCACAGGGAAACTGTTTTTCGTTGCCGAACGGTTTTTCTTAAAAGGCAAATTTGACAGAAACAGAATCACTGTAAATAAGTCTTTATCTTATAAATAACGTGGCACATCATTCAACGTTTTGAGTTTTCATCTAAATATAATTAAGGAATGTGAGTTTGTTCTTGAGCATGCAATTAAAAAATCTCAATAAAACTTAGCATGATGTGCCACAAACAACTTTAAATATAACATAGTGCATATTATTTCTCGATCCGTTAGATTAATTAGTAATAAAAGGAAAAAAAACGAATCGAAATGAAAATGAAAATGTCTACATAAACTTTTATAACTGTATGATTTAACATCGCACCATTAAAATTATAAAGACTTAGTATATAAATCAATTTTTTAAAGAATGTGAAATAAGGATTCATGTCTATATATTTCTGTTGAAAGTAGCATTATTCTGATGTACTATTTGATTTTTTTTATTGAAAACATTTTTCTATATTCTATTAATTCGACAAAATAAGTGATAAAAAAACCAAACGAAACTTTTGTAAGTTCAAAAAAGGTCTCTATTATTCTATAAGTGCGATATGTGTACAATCAATAAAAAAATTAAAGTTAGGTATTCTCGTACGCCGTCCTCTTTAAAGAACCTTCAACATTGTATTTGTTACCAGTTTCTGTACTTGTACATTCAACCTACTTTTTATAATAATTTTAAGTATCTAGTTATAACCCTATCTGCTATGTAAGTCCACTATAAAAATTATGGCATACATTCTACGACTTAAATTAAAAATAAGTCATGTTTAAATGATAATTGAGCAAGGGTTTTTTAAGGGACGGATGCAGATACCTAAAATACTTTAAACAATTTAAAACTATAAGAATGCACAACTTGCAACAATGTCAAGTAATTAACGTTTGTTACTTGCCGGCTTGTTACACCGCGAGAGAGCGAACGACGCCTACACGCTTCCCATCTTACTAATATAATTTATTTATTACACGAATATTTACTTAAACAGTGTTTTTGAAAGCAGCCATTAATTGGGTGAGGTGACTTTCCTCCTTCTTGTGTTATGAGATATCTTGACCCCTTCTCACGCCAATCTCACGTGCCATTTTTTAAAATACATCTTAGTATTAATACCTTAAACTGTCCTTGATTGCATTGGATCTATTATAAGTGAGCTATATTTACTTAAATAGTTTTATTCTACATTATTATTGTACGGGATCACTCATATTTCATTGGAAAAATATTTTTTATTATACTAAGTATTCGCAGATGTTTATGGCGTGAAGGCATTGTAAGTGGTACTTATGCCGTCGTGCCCGCGCGCCACCTCTTTCTGCTCTTTATTTATTTGTCTTCTATTTCTATTCAACAATCGCTATTATAGAAAAATATTTTTTTTATATAATGAAACTCTGTATTTAAGTTATTTTCCTTGATTTTTAATTATAGATTATGTATAATTATATGTTCTTTCAGAAGTAATCAATTATGATGTTTGACATCTGCTAAGTAGTCTATGACGGCCACATAATTTTATATTCATAAATCAAAGTCTGCTAATGCCTATCAATTTGTATGATGCATAACTTTAGCAGGTAATGAATAGTATATGCCTAAATACAAAATTTGATCACAATGCAAGTTACCGTGACCGTGACTGTTATTCAATTTTGTGCGTATTTTTTCCCATACTTATACGACCAAAGTTCGTAACCGCCCGTTAATCCGCGGGATCGGTGCATGGGCCGTGCCGGCCATCGAGGATTTCCCGTTACAACATTATATTTGAGTTAATAGTGGTATTAGGTGAAATGATCAATGTCGCCGCGCGACCTATCCGGAGGGTTTTTAGACTCCATTGAGAAGAAGCTCGGGTAAAAAGGAAAGCCATTAAAACCGCCGCGTATGAGTAGCAGATTAGATGTAGGAGGCCCCCTATTTCGTTCGCTCGTTTCCTACTCGTTCAGGTCGTCACTCGTTTGCGGTTAAACAAGTAGCTAAGCTATATTAATGTATATGAACATTTTATTGTCACTTTATGAAGAAGCGTTCAAACTTTAATGACGAACAAATGACAACAACTTAGTAGAAAAAACGATTTCGACAAACTATATCTTGGTAAGAAATAAAGACTTACTAAGATGCAAACTCTGGGCGTAGTATGTATAAGCGTGTGACCGCTATCAAACCGTGTAAGTTTTATTGTACTGCGGTTTCAGAGAACATCTCTAGGGCCAATTTGTGTTGGCTGCAACCATCGGTTTTGCCATGTTACGGGGATAATGGTTCGAGAATGAAAGAAGATTCATTAGTTTTCCTCGAATTTTACCCAGGAAAAGATTGGATTTTAAACGTCTTTTCCGTCAATTAGAAATTAAACTTATATACGGACGGAGAGTTTGTTTTATATATGCTTAAAAACTAACACCAATCCTTTTTTCATGGCTGCTACCGTTTCTTATCCACTGTAACGGGCTATTGCCTTTCCTGATTCTAATTATATGATGAACTATATAAAACGCCCTCAGAATCAGGCCTCAGTTAGTGGTCACCCATCAGATTGCGGACCGCACTAACTTCGTGAACGTTTACGATGTAGACAATAAGGGATACGCGTGCTTTATACTGTTTTAACTTTTACCTGTAACTTTGCATGCAGAAGTCTATATTTTTAACAATTGAAGTGATACTCTCTTTGGAATAAAAGTTCTAAAATTCCGTTCTTAGAGCTCTCTTACAAGAATTCAATATTTGAATTAGAGATTTGAGTGAGTGCAATGCTATTACATCCAGCATCAGTGTGATAAGGGAATGTGTAAATGAGAAATTGTATGTATGTAGCACCTAAAATATTTTGTGCCCAGCGTTTCAATAATGGTTTATTACGAATAAAGTACTGATGTATTTAATGTAAAATATCCAAAGGTATTTGTTTCGTTTAACAAATAAACTAAGTTCTTATGGAAATTACTATGGAAGTTTCAAAAGACGTATGCGCCGAGTTGAAATTAGTGTTAACATACGATGTTTTGTTTCATTCGGATACAAGTTTCATTTAATTATGTTTCCGTACCGATTATATTGCGCAGTTTTAGAGATACAAAAGTTGAGGAATTATCCTCCATAGCCTGATTTGAATTGAATACCACACTTGTTAAATCAAAACAAATTGCTCCAGCAAACTAAAGCTAAAAATATTCTGACTTTTAATCTTAAACTATTATAATTTGTAATAAATTTCCCCATTATAATTATTTAGAAATGCATAATGCATCCCTTTTTATTACATAAAAACAACTGTGTTCTGGTCTGCAGTGTATAGAAATATACATTTTTAAGTAGTAAATCAACGACTTATAGCTAGTCTGGATTTTATTAATAACTAATTACTTGCTAATTTATGAAGTAAGACACACGCAAAAAGTATATACATAATAATGGCTACGTAAAAAATAACTAAACTAAGCATAAAGTGCTAAAGAAGTAACGAGTGTTTTTATATCTTATTAAATACTTATCATAAATCAAACGAATGATTGATCATGGAAACGCTAAGGGAAGGCTCAAAATATGTTACTTACATATTTAAAAATATTAAAAATGTATATTTTAATAAATTTATATAGTGTTTGTAGGTTTCGTGTGAGTTTATACATATGTAGTTTTCTGGAACTTAAGTTATCTAACTTGATTTAACTCTACACTGGGGTACTACGAAGGGTGTTTTGTTAGATGTACAGAAATTCCGATAGATTTTTCAATCGATTTCAATAGAGGAGATACTGGTATGTTTGTTACTGGGTTCGACTACCTGGCGCTTGTTTGTGCTTTTCAAAGTTATATGAGTAGTAGAACATAACTGTCACTTGCCATAACGGTATACATCCTGGGTTAATGCCTACGATAAACAAAGAGAAACTAATCCTTTTTAGTCTGATAGGAGAACTTGGGTGCACCAAGTGGAACAATAATAGGGTGATGGTAACTATATAACATAGTTGTCCAATCGCAACACAATCCTCCTTGTACGCAGTCAGTTCGACAATATTTATATCGTTAAAACTATTTAAGACCCCTTCGCTAGTATATCTTCTGGATAGACGCGCAGGTGGCCGATTGTATGTTAATAGTCGTAAACAAAAAGCGCAAATGTCAGCCTTCGCCTTAATTTATATTGAACGATAAAAGATAATTTTATATTACATTGTAAATGTGCGCGGGGAGCGGTACTGCTACGGTGTACGATTTTTGACACGAGCTTACCGATAGGATACCGATCTGCGTCTGTCTGACACCCGTGTAACATTACCGAAGACACCACCCTTTACTCTGTTTTATCGATTGAATAATATACTCATAAGGCAAGCCACACAACGGGTGCACATTTATAGCAAGTAAGTATTTTGTTTGCACCAATGTGCTATAGCTTAAAATTCGGCGACGAATGGTATGCAAGAATATAATACCTAATGAGTCTTTTCGAAATTGCTTGCAATATTTAGGTACTTGTTTTATATAGCGGGTTTTAAGTTTGGGACATAGATGCAAACCTCCCACTTTCAAGGGACCCAAAAAACTAAGTTACTTTGTTTTCATTTGACCTAATGTACTACAATTTTGTTTCATAATATTCTTAAAAGATAGTTTACCTATCACTATGAAAAAGGAGAGCTGGTCTATAGAACTACTATTTAGACTTACTACTAATTAGAACTAGTGTATAGTACTAATAGAATCTAAGCATAATGAAAAAATGCATTTTGGTTCATAAGTCTCTACGGTTTTAAGAACACGATAGATTTATTTATATACATATTTATTTAACATGATAATTTTAATTAATGCATTCAATCTGACCACCATTACATTGAACTGAATTACTTTCAGGTCTACATGCGGTTCAATAATTTTACCATAAAAGTACCCACGCCGTGCGGTGCACCTTATCATGTTGTAGGAAGCAATACATATATATAATGCGAATTGGCAACAGTTTCATTCCACCTGTTTGTAAGCGGATACGAATGAAACTGGAAGTCTAAAGTATAGGTCATAGAGTTTATATACTATTTAGTCAATTTAACCTCTAAATATTATAAAACAAAATCCTCCGTCGCTCTGTCTGTTCATGATAAACTCAAATAGTACTGGACGAATTTTCTCAGTGTTCAACAACAGGTAAAGTGATTCCTAAGGAGGGTTTTAGTGCATAATAAGCTAAGTTTTTGTGTAAATTGGGCAAGAAATTAATTAGTTACATTCAATATAATAATTCAGTCGTAATTCGAAGTATAAGTTTCTAATTGTTAGTTTTTGCAACTAGGTAATGACTGGATGCATGTATGAATGAAAAATAATGTTGGTAAGTATAATTTCTATTACCAGAGCAAAGCTGGGCCGGGTCGCTAGTTTTTATATACGAATAGCAGCAAGCATGACATCTGTAGACGAACAAAAGTCACATAACACTCAAAATTAGCTAAAGTGTCAGAGGGCAGGCCACGTCGCTCGAAGGACGGACAACGGATGGGGCAGAATGGTTCACGAGTGGCGATCACAAGTAGGCTAAAAGAGCATAGGACATCCCTCAGTCAGGTGGACTGACGACTGGATGGCGTCACCTAGGGGAGGCTTATGTTTAGCAGTGGTCTCGGATGATAGATGGGTGGATACAGTTTATTAATGTCTACAGGACACATCTTCAGGACATTCACATCGAACCTCAAACAAGGCTCAAGTCGTATAGAATGTTTTTTTTTATTATTATGAAAGAGAAAGAAACGGGCATGCAGGCCATCTGATGTTAAGTGGTCACGGCAGCCCATGGGCAACCACGTCCAAT
>DWON01001697.1:0-23389 GCA_018251015.1 Phocides pigmalion okeechobee
AATAGAACTTCTGTTCTATTTGAGATTGGACGTGGTTGTCCATGGGCTGCAGTGACCACTTAACACCAGATAGCCTGCATGCCCGTTTCTTACTCTTTCGCAATAAAAAAAATGTGTCGCTAACATAAATCTACAGCTTTTCGCGCAAAATATAAACTTAGACGCCTGCTATAAACTGTATACTGAAACCTAATTTTAAAATATATTGTGTAAAAAATAATTTTCCTATAATTATTTATGGCCATTGCTCAGTTACAAAACAACATAGTGTGATAATACATAGCCTTTAACAAGACACGAGACAGGTACAAGTTGTTTTAAAGTAAAAAACACAAGAATAGGAATTAACACTTTCACACAACTTTTCATTTTCAAATAATACTAGCTGTGCCCGCTACTTCGTCAGCGTTTATTTTATATTATTCTAAAATCATGAAACCACGTACGCATACATGCATCTAGTGATTATTTAATTTCTCGCCCAATTTACAAAAAAACTTAACTCATTATGCACTAAAACCTTCCCCGGGAATCACTTTACCTGTTGTTGAGAACCGTGAGAAAATCCTTTTAGTACTTTTTGAGTTTATTACGAACAGACAGACAGATGCGACGGACGACTTTGTTTTATAATATTTATAGATATATAAGAGTAAATATAGAGCAATGATCTTAATTTAACAAATTGGTCAATTTTCGTATACAGTAGCTCAGAAGCGAGCATTTATATTGAAAGCTTAGTTTGCAACTTGGCGTTTCCTCTGCAATATCAGTAGATCTTACGCTGCAGTCTCATACTTGCAGTCGGTGCCTCGCCTTTGATTAAAGGAGCTTTGACGTCACACGCCTCTTAGGGACGAACGGCGTGTGTTTTACGATCCGTTAAAGAAACCACTTATCTAAACGCAAACACGTAATTTCCTCTTTACGCCAGAATTTGTATACGCAAACAAGACGAGTTTAATGACTTGCTTTAATAACTTAATTAGACCCAATAGTTTGAAACTCAATTCAGGGACTTAATTGTTTGACTAGACTTATAGCACACACATTAGATTTATAGAATAATCTTGTGAAGTCATTAGGTACAATTTAATCTTCCTAACAATGGTAAAGTTATGATGATCGTTTGCGGTGGCACCATTTTGCACTGTTCTAACTTATAACATCTAAGTAATACTTCTGTATTGAAATTTGAATAGTGAGGTGGAAACAAGAGCGAGAAAATTCATACAAATCGATCCCTACGATGACAATCCTGGCAGTTTGACTATCCAAAGATTAGTTTCTTAAAAGTATACATTAATTAACAATTATTTTGACGGTATAGGTCACGTCTCAGAATGAAAAGGGTTAGTGTCCACCAAGCGTGGATAGATACATTCATACACCTCTTAGAACTTCCTGGAAAACTCATCGACACGGACGTTTCCTTGTATTTTTTGTGATATAGTAACTTGTAATAATTGCATAATTTAACAAAACAAGAAAATAAACGTGCCTAAATTGTTAGAAGTATGTTATATATGTTTACCAGTTTATCACAGTACTTGAATTATATTTATTCGCAGGTGAAAACTTATAACATAACATATAATATCATGCTCGTATAGTGGTGCGGAGGTGATTATAAAGTCATAATTCCACTTCTATCCGTGATTCTCGTTCTTCGATATTCCCTCCCATAAAGTTTGAATAATATGATTTTCGTTTTAATTAAATTTTAATTGAGACACGGTTTCCAGAAGCTGTTTTCTATGCTGTCTTGCCAGTATATTTGAAATAATCAGAATTCTATATTCACTTACAATACTTTTGATATCTTATAGGGATGTTTTTAAATGGTCACATTCATTTTTAATGTCCTAATTCGTTTGTTACATGTTTATTGTTATGTATAGTCATTAAAGTTTACGAATTTTGACACTCGGTTTGAATAAAATACGGATATGCGTTGAAATACACAAATTATTATTTTTTTTGATACACAAGTCAATCATTGTGTGTCACGTATTGAAAATTATACAACAAGGTGTTCTATTATACTTAACAGGCGATGATAAACTATTGTCTAAATGTTGTATTTTCGTGGGATGACTTCACACGTATAATGTGTGTTAGTCCTTTAATTAATTCAAATTTAAATATTTTATTTCAATGTAAGTTGTTTACAAATATTTAATGAATGTCAAATGTGCAATGTAAAATCAATTCATCGGCTTAGAGTACATTTTTGGTGCCTAAGGTTGACTGGAAGGATAACCTCTGCGGAAAAATCATTTACACTCAAATAAATAATAATTATTCTTATTATTATTATTTAAATCTATCATTAGTACATACAGTGTGGCTTTAGATAGATAATTAGTACAGAAAACAGCGTATCGTTTAAGAATTAATTAACGAACTTATCTATATACAAATAATAAAATTGTAATTTATAACTGCCTGTCCATAACATATATATGAGTTTATTTTTCAAATATAGGGTCTTTATTACTACACCAGAAGCAAGAAAAATATGTTTTGTTAGAATTGTTGCCTGTCCATTTGTAAGTTTACGCACGCTAATCTCAGAAACGGCTAAGCCGATTTCAATTTAAAATATACATACATTATATGCTACAACAAGAATAGACAGCTACATATTTAACTTTATGACAGTTTATAGTAAATATATCGAGTTTTGATTGAATTAGTGTCAATGAGTAGGTAACAATACAGGTGAACCTAACCCCGTAAAAGTGATACAAGAAATTCAATTTTCGCGTTATAATTAGTATTACAAGTATTTACATTTTAATTAATAACTATTCAAAATTCAAAACAGTTTCATAAAGAAAAAGACTTGTAGATACAATCACATACATTTTATCGAACCATGTATAAATAAAATCAATCGCTAATATGCAGGTAACTTCGATATGTTATTTCAAAAAAAACGGATATTAAGCCGCTTTCTACGGCAGGTTGGAATTCGGGCCACTTAGTTATAACTGCTCGTAAATTGAGTACAGTTACGGGAAAACGAGCACATTTCTTGTCGGCTTCGCATCCCCAAAGAGATATAAATTGTCTGTCAGACAGGTGGCGATTAAACCTCACGTAGGACGCTTAGCTAAATATGCCACTCGTGCATAATTTAACACTGTGACAATTATGGCGGGCGTGTTCTGTCGCATGACGTGCATGTCATGTCCTACATTTGCATGTACCGTGTATATAGCTGCGAACAAAGCCAAGAATATGTCATTGTCTACGAACATCATAGGAAAATTACCGGCGGGGATCTCGGTTGAAACGAACTTAAATGGTTTAACCAACTTTCAATAAAAGGAGGAACTCAAATCTACTGTTTTAGTTCTGTAACTAAGGTGAGCTCAGTTTTTATTGCATTTGTATAAGACCTTGAATTCCCAAAATAGACTAGGGAACTCAACAAACCTCAAACAAAACAAACAGGCCATATAGTGATTGAAGTATAAGCGATAGATAATGTACTAAATTTCGACAAAATATGTATAGACATTCCTTAACGAGGAACAGGGCAAATTATTAATATTTAGAGAAACATTAAAAATTAATAAAAAGAAGGAAATTATTGTAACAACTTGTAAGCAGCAAATCGAACAGACTTGGAAGTCAGTTGTATATTTTGTTCTAATAGGCTTTTACTAAAATGCTCTAGTTTTAAAGATATTTGCATCGGATGTAGTATAATATTACATAGTTCTTTCTACTCTTTACTTATGCGCTATTTTAATACCTACTTATTAAATAGAATTAATTTAACAAATAAAATATATTCCAGGTTTAAACGATATGTTAAAATAGTAGTTATAGACAAAAGTTTACTTTAAAATACGGTTTAATACCTATAATAATATGTAAATGGAATTGTTTATTTAATCAAGTAGTCAATTACTGAGTTAGTAGGTAAATTTATTGGTAAAGCTCGGAAAATTTCGTAAACGTGAATCGATTTCCGGTTAAACAACTTTAGGAAGCAACCCTTTCATCGAAGTCAATAATTGAGACATCTGATTTAACGATGAGACTCCTTGTAATTTGTTAAAGGACGTTTATTAGGTAAAACCGCGATCGATCAAAGTCTTTCGGCCTCATTAATCTTGCTCATCAGCGTGACGGTATATTTCTTCTGAACGTTCTATTTTCTTAATCATCCATACTTTTGTTAATGATCATATCATTATTGTAATATTTACATGAAAAACGTTTTTGTCTTCATGTTTAATCATGATTGTCCGCCAATACAGTTAAAGAATCTATAGGTTTACTATTAAGCTATTAATTGGTCATTATTATATTTATTCTACTTATAAATTTAAGAGCCACGCACATAAATATTCAGACCTCAGAGGATTAATCTTTGTGTTTTTGAAAAAGTAGCAATTGTTGACTGCTATTGAATTAAGATGGATGATGAAAATTTGTTTGCTTTTTTAATTCTTTTTATAATTTTGTAATATAGTTTTTGCGAGAACAAACCTGCGGGCAAAATTTTGTATATTCATAAAGCTAACTGTATATAGGTCATAAGTTCATACTATTTATCAGTTATTGAATTTAGACGCACGAAAATTCACTCGACTCTTGACGGAATACACTTACCCTAATTATTAAGTAGTCACCTACATAATAAGAGTGAGATGTTTCAGTACAAACTCAACTCCGAAGTGTGTACAGTGTCAAATATGCAGTCGATACCTGCAGCGAACAGGGAATATTACCCAAACTGTTGTGCATACATTGTGAACAATCTGTTAAGTTTACAAGTTCCATAAATGTAGCTCAAAGCGGAATGTGCTTTTTATGCAAATGAAATTGCAAACGGCTGCATAGCACACCTGGTTTTAAGTAGCCAGTGTGGCGTACGTACGCAAAGACCTTAAATGAATATAAATTACATGTATATAGCTCCGTCCACATCTACTTGACTATTATCCGTTCATTGCTTATGCAATCAGGCTTGGTGCCGAATGAATTTTCTAGGAAGTGTTTCGAAAGAGCTATCATATGGAACATTAAAAAAAGAAGCCTACAAAATTTGCGACGCGGTGGCAATTCTTCGGCAAATAAAAGTACGTTTTTCGCTCTTCCGTGTTTCGTATGTGGGATCAAAATTCATCGTTCTCCTAGGGTCTGGCATTGCAGTCATTAGAACTGCCACGTAGCGTGCGACGCAGGAAATTCTAGACCCGAACCAGAGCTCGACGGCCAACGAAACTTAAGTTTATAGAACTCACATCACAGGGCTTACTTTAAAGGAATAATGTCACATATGTTCTTACATTTATATATTTTTATATAATTTTTTAAATAAATTAGAAGATAGTTGGTAGACCGATAGTTCAATCGTGGAGGTATTACCGGAACCAACATAATACTCCGTTCTTGTAGAAAACGAAAAAGGTGCGGACGTAGGCTACTATATTAGTAGCAACATATCTATACACGATGTCAGACATGACTTTAGTCCTGTTTGATGTTGGATGTAGATATCCATGAACTGTAGAATCCATTTAACACTAGATGATCTGCACGCTCGTTTGCTACTTTTACAACATTTAAATATAAATGGGCGTGATAATAAAAAGTTTTTACATAAATAAGCATTATAATAAACTTTGTTAAAGCCTAACTATTTCCAAGCGTAGTTGAATGAATAATTTCATAAACAAGTTGTATAAGAAAATAAGTGTTTTTTTTTAAATCACAAACAAGCTCTTCCATTATATTTTTGTGAAGAAATTACTCAAACAAACAGAACAATAGTAGACGCCGCTGCGTTGACTACTCTATTTATATTTAATTCTACCAATCACCTCGGCTCTGTTCTGATGGAAACATTCCCCTCTTCTTTGCAATGATACATCCGTTTTTCCTGAACACAATAATCAATCAGTGGAAACACGATTGTTATTTTTACTGATAAATGCGTCAAAAACTCAATTTTGATTATTCTATTATTTTGAATATTAAAAAAAATTATTTGTAGTTTAATTTTAACAGAAACATGAAATATTCTTACCAATTTTAAGGTAATAATGAGGTAATAAGGTAATAATAACGATTATGAAGTATTTTCATTGATAGATAGGAAAAGTAAAATAACAGGTGACTGTGGCAGAACTATTTTTTGACCGGGGTATTACCACCGCTGCCGTTATAATCCGCCGTAAACCAACTCTTGTCAATTTCGGTTGGAGAGGTGCGGTTGCCGGCTGCACATAAAAGCAAGGCGATTATGTCAATCTTCGTCTATACAATCCTTAGGAGTAGCAACGCATCTGCGTTCGAGCTCAGATAGTACTTAAGTCCTGTTAAACAGGACTGAAGTACTAAGGACGGTATGTGGATGTCCATGGGCTGCAGCGACTTTTTATCATCAGATGGTCGGCATGCACGTTTTCTACTCTCCTTATACTTAAAACACGAAATATATTTGTATTAATATAAGTAAACACAAAGTAAAGGTAGATGAAAAATTGAGTGGTGGCCATGACGAAAAAACCCTGACTAGGTAGAAAGGTAGGTAGAAAGGTAGGTAGGTAGAAAAATAGCCTATAGAACATATCTGGAAATCGTGGGATTTAAGAAAGCTTTGGCTTATGAATATTGTAATTTATAAACAGAGGAAAAGATAACACGAAGTACCTACAACACTTGCAAACAATCTAAGGAAAAATACAAGTACCTGGAAAACTTTAACAATAATCGGATGTAGGCCACGAGAATTGGTAGGTTTAAAAACCACCAGAAAGGGATAGAAAACATTTGGATTGAGAGAGATTTGGATGGTATTAATTGTGCATGATAATCAGGCATCAGAGTAGGTACTGAATTCACAATAGTCTATATTTTTCTAATTGATACATACAAATTGTTAGCTAGAAAAAAGCTAAAAGATACGAAAACAGAGACATCAAAAAATACTGAAATAAACTTTTCAAAGAGGAACTGGCGATTTTAATGGATTGGTCAATAACTTTATCAATGAGTAGACTTTTGAGCTAGACCATCACTAATTTTCGTGTAGGGGCACTATTCCATCCAATTTACATTAGTATATACAAAACAATTTTGTTTTTTTTTTGTGAAAGGAGAAGCAAACGAGCATACAAACCACCTGATGTTAAGTAGTCGCAGCCGACATCCACGTACAACCACGAACACGACCGAAATCCTATCTGAACTCCAACATACATAGATACGTTGCCACTCCTGAAGACTAAGATGGTCGCCTTGCTTCAAAGTGTAGCCGGTAACTTTATCTCTCCAACCGAAACACAAGTGATGCTTTACGGCGGATTATGAGGGTATGTAACAGAAATCATTTTGCATTCATTGGTAAAAAAATACATACGAAAAATCAATAGCTAGGCACCATCACCAAGCTTTATCTCTTCTACAACATATAATATTTTACTTAGCAGTAGAAACGCTCCAAGCTGTTATGTCTTAAATGTTTATAGGTCAAAGGTAACCGAACTTGCTCACTTAAAAATAAGTAAGTAAGCTCTCAATATTGTATAATAAGTATAGGTAAACAAAGAAATGATATCTGTGTAGCTGATTTCCAATCCTATTACGTCGAGATCGTTCGTCGTTCGATGGAATAAGAACGATTTGTTTCTTGTTTCATTTTCTGTAAATGGCAGAACCAACATTGAACCGCTACTGTGAAAGCTTTCAGTGAATTTCGTGAGATGGAATAACTTGTAATGATTGCTTTATATTTAGATTGTTTTATGGCACTTTAATGATTAACAAAGTGATTGAAAACATTGTTGGATTTTCTTTTATTGGATTGATCTGTACTATTTATGTAACGTATATATTTAATATTATTAAAAATTGGCTCCATGGAGCGTTTTAATACTCATTTAGTGTATCAATAGCAGGAATTTGTAACATTTCCCTATAACTGTATTCTACACCGTAATGAATCATGTCGGTTATATTAATAACTTATTTCTAGCATTGCGTCTACATAAGCGTTCCAATAGGACTTCAACATTGTTTGAGATATTATGTATACGTCCATTAGCCGTATCGACCCCTTAACATTAGGCTTGCAACGGTCATTTGCTGCTTTTCTAAAATATAAATTCTATATAACAAAAATTTTAAGTTTGTTGTATAAAATGTTAGAGCTTCTTGAAAGTTTTTAATCGAATTGAAATTTTGACGCAACGTATTCGACCATGCACGTGTTTTTACCTATCACTAGGTATAGTTTTTCAATTCAAAGTTATTAGATATTGTAATTACAAAAATGAAAATATTAAAAGTAATTGTAATAAAAGTCTAACCTAAACAATTCAAAGGGAGTTCGTGCCCATGAGACATGGCGCGTTGAATAGCAATCGCAATTCTCTGCGCGTGATATGAACCCGCCCTCTAGTCACCCGCATGTCAATCAAACATGGAATTAATTATTTGAAAAATTACTGTTAGACAATTTCGTAAATTTAAATTTTAGTTTAGTTAGTTATAGATATATTATAATGTTTGTTTAAAGTTCTTTAAAATGATGTATTTAAATATATTTAAATACACAAATTTTCCATTCCAAAACCAGGCTGAGCCACAAAAAATCGAGATCGCGTGAAGCAAGCCGTTAAAAAGTTAACTACCTACATCAAAATACTTAACATCTCATTGAGGGTACCTACGACGGGAAAGGAATTTAATTTAATATTTTATTGGAGCAGTTTAATTGATTGCCCAAGCTCCGCCAGACACGACCCAGCAGGAACGCGACCGCCCCCAGATATTTCAAATACGCCGCATATTGAAATCTTCCGGCCATCATATCGGACAAAATGACCTGTAAAGATGCCGGTTCTCCTATTATTACGCGGAAATATGTTACCTAAATACTTCAGGTACCTTGTTTTATATTAACAATATTTAAATGTGTAAAAAATAATTAGATTACCATTGAAATTTCATAATTTTATGTACGAATACGTGCCGATGGCGTACTGGAAACCACATGGGTCTGACACGTAGAGAGATTTAGGTTCGATTCCCGGCTAGACACATACCTTAATAATAAATTTGGAAGTGTTTTCTCGATGAATGTTTGTTTACTTGTCTTTGTTTATCTATGTCAACGCTACTCACGATATAGGGAATACTAATGTTGGGAGAGTAGAAAACGTTATTTATATTTTATGGATTTCATTAGTTGAGATTTGTTATTTCGCAAATACTTAAATAATAAGTGCTTTTTTTATTAATTTAAATTTAAATCATAAAGAAGTACGGCAATGATGAATATGTTTTTTAATAGATAATTTTAAAACGGTTAATTCATATCTATATGAATAAATTCATAATTGTCCCTTAGTACGTTATTAACCAAATTGCAGTGAAATCCCTCAGAGGATAAATGCATCAGTAAATACGAGTATATCAGAATATATTCAGTGCAAACACAATGAAAATTAGCTAAAACATGCCGGGAACATCAAATATTCCCTAAGTGGCTCGGCTGAAGTTAGTTCAGATCCCGAACAAACACTTGCAACAGTCGTGACCATAGCACAGATGCTACATCGCTAAAACAAGGATATAAATTTACGAAATACTATTTAATATATGACGGATATTCACGTTTTTAATATCCAATTCAATCAAATATTATCGTCATCATCAACGTATTTCTGTGAGATTGGTCGGCGTGGATCTACATAAATGCCAATAGAGGGATTTTATTAAGAAGTCTCTATCATGTAGGTTTACTCCAAAAAATATTTTTATACTTCACCTCTTCACGTTGCTTTAGCAACTGATAATTAAATTTGAATGTGTGCATAATTTTGAAAAACGTACAATGCCAGGGATTTGACACTTCTGTAAACATCCTACTAACCTGGAACAATGAGTTTTATAGAATCAAACGGTTTAGTCTAATTATGTCACAAAAACGTAGAGTATTGTGTGAATATTGTCAGTTTTGTCTAAAATATAGGGCGCATGGAAGACACATTTTAATTCAAATACTTTATTACATTATAGGGTATATACACACTGTTGAACACTTATGCAAACTAGATGCAGGTTGACAGATGGCAGATTCATTTACGAGTAGTGTTTCTGAGTAATTTCCCCTGCCATAGCAGTTGCGCTGTGACCGCGATCAATGTAATTGGGTCGAAGTATTGGTGTAAATTAAAGCATCAAGATTCGTTACGTATGAAATAGAATAGAAACTAAATAAAAAGAATTGTAATTCTTAAAAATAATTCATTGATGTAGCATTCTTATGGGAATTAAGACGTCTCTAATTTCAAAATGCGAAATTTATGGGAAACGGAATAAGAAACAAAAATTAAAATTCGTTTTTTTTACTATTTCAATACCAAGAATAATAGTTATTTGTACGGGTAATGGAAACCAATTTTTTACAACTAGCTTCAATATAAAACTGAAGCATTTGATGGAAAGTATATTAGAAAGAAAATTGTAGCATTTAAGTATAGAGAAAAACTTGATTATATCACGCACAATAATAAGCGAAGTTGACTAAATTTAAAATGGAGCACAATATGAATTTAAATGCAAATGCTAGTGATTATAGCTGTCTGGTCCATTCGTTATATATCTGTACTTCTTATGGAGTATTGTAACAAACAGAACTTGAACAATAAAATAGCGTTTACACTTCAGCTTCGCAGCTCGCTAGTTTCCTATCAGACTGCAGCTATTGTTAGACGGCTTATGCTAGGAATTCGGGATTAATTTTCGCATACGTCGTACAAGTTTGGCTGCTGTTATTTGGACAAGTTTGCACCGACCTCAATACTTGGCTCTTTGATACTCTCAAGTTTCAAGTTTTCTAATTTCAGCTACAGTACATAACATTTAAAAACCTTTTGAACAAACTGAATTGAATACATCTTAACTGCTGAAAATCCGGACGAGCCTTAAACCAGCAAAGTTGGTATTTATATCTAATACAAATATGAAAGAGTTATTTGATGATATTATTAATACTCTCATTTAGTTGGGAACAAGTCCCCTCCCAGAAGTAGATTTCATATATTTTTAGGAAACTTAAAGCATGTCGTGTTATCTCACGTAATTTTCCTTGACCGTAAAGAAAGAGATAAATATTTTGAAAAAACACAGCTTCTTGCTAGGGATTCGCACCCCAGGCTTTCCGTGTGAGAGGCCTAAATTTATCATAATTCTATCACTGCTTGTTATAGTATGGCTATTAACATTATCCAATGACTATAGATGCCCAGTTTAAGTCAAGTGCAAGGTTGTCATATTGTAGTGTGACTTTCCATGATAATAATGCAGACGTATTCAACAAAGCGAAAAATGGTACCAGTTCAAGCCAAGCTGTCAGTGACAATGCAAGCGGCCATGACTCCCGGCTATCTGGAATGCAACACGGAAATCGCTGCCACTGTATCTTATATGACTATGTGTGTCTTTTCTAGGTTACTATATTCCCTTGAACCAGATTCGCTTTGCTGTGGAAATATGCGTAAAAGAAAATACTTAGTTTTTTCTTTGAACCATCAACGGTTTATTCTCCTATTTTTAAAAGCGCGTCTCTTCTAAAAATGATATAATATATAAAAAAATTCATGTAGCAAAAAAAATAAATATTGTCTGATGAGACTTTACGTCGTCTCTACCACTATCATCAATTTATGACAACCCTACTTCTGGGCAACAGTCGGTCATCAAAAGGGTAAATATCACAAAATATTATGTATACATAATTCGTTATAACGAAGAATCATTATTTACTACAGAGTACATATATGAAAACAATGTAGGATAGAGTAATTTTTCTTAAACTGTGAAGGTTCCTGTAGGTAAAAGTAAGCTACACCAAGTGAGATGAACATCGGTTAATTTTTAATCTACCTACGATGCAACAGAATGGTAGATGAGTTCATTACGTCAGGAAGAAAATGTATGTATATTTCCTCTGCTATAAGCGAAGCTGACATGGATTGCTGGCATAATATAATGAAAAACTTTAATTATTTCATACTTTCCACATTCTTTACTGGATGACACAGTTTTATTTATCTTAATAGCCAAAACAGTCGTTCCGCTGGTGATTGGAAAATAATCAAATTTAAAACAAAACCATTATCCGACTTTGTCGAAACTCGTCATTTGTTTCTACCACCAGTGACAAAAGAAATAAAAATATCCCGTAGGACTCAATTTTTATAGCAGGGAAAATAAAATAAAATAACATTGGAGTGATTGCAAAATGTCGGCTCCAGTATAAATACGACAAGATAACAAGCTATCGGTAAATGAAAGCGCTTTAAATTAATTGTTAATTCTTTGGAAAGTTTGTTGCTATTGTATTTTTTGTAGCTGGTTCATATTATTCCAGGTACTGTATTTTTCAATTCACAATATTCCTGTGATTTTTCATCGTCACAGAGTGGTAGTTTTATAATATATTTTGTTATACGCATGGTATTTTTTCTTATGGTTTGATCGAGACGGTATCACTACTTTCGAGCTAATTATTCCAAAATTTATTCTTGTGTTTATGTTTAAAGGGCGTAGTGACTGGCTACATTTATAAGCGACGAGACAATCTCAAGACGCACAACTCAAGATACTACTTCAGTTCTGCTTCAAATTTTTATTACAATAATAAAAATGGTAAAACTAATTATAATAAAAACGTAATCTAAATAATATAAAGGTAGTCTGTGCCCATGCGGCATGGTTCCTACAATGCTAGCCGCATTCCCGCTTTGAATAGCAATCGCAATTCTTTGCGCAAGATTTGAACCAGACCTCTTGCCACCGGCGGCGTCGATGAAACGTGGGACTAATATGTTTAAAAAAAATAGGTACTGCGACCCCACGCATCAAAGGTTCCAAAGTCAAGCGAAACAAACACGTAATCACTGCTTAGTTAAACATATTTGTATCCCTTGTCTTCTTCTGTAGCCGTTTTAAGTTGTATATTGTTGTTAATGGGTTGAAGAGACCACTTACCTGCCTTGTATATTTTCTGTATAAATCTAAAACAAATATAAGGACTGTTCAAACATGAATTAATAATAACAACATTAAGGTACCATACAATTAGTTTTTCTTGGCATCTGGATAATTTCAAACACATTAGATTGGATGCACCGAATTGAAAATCGAATTACGAATGAAGTTAGATTAAAATGCCTTTTCCATTTGGATTCACTGAATTGTACTAGAATCAAAATGTTTACTTTGTTCTACTTCTAATCCAATGACAACTAATTTGGATAAAGCTAAAAATACCCAATTTGACCGCAGACATCATTTATTGACTTGAAACTGTTTTTACACCACATTAGGTAAGCATTGATTATCCATATATTGCAGTCAAAAACATATATTTAGTAAATAATAGTATAAAAGTGTTTAATTATAAAATAATTCTTTGGTACTTTAATAAAGAATTATTGTTAATATTACTAATTTTGCCAAAAAAATATACGTAAATATAAACATATAAACATAAATATAATATAAAAACTCATTTTTAAAACTAAAACACATTTCTTTTGAAAATAATCATTAAAACTGATGATTATTTGTTTGTTTGAATAAATATTTTACTTGTTTTACTTACTTTTATTTTTATTCATTATCAAATTAAATGTGTCGTTTTTAAACAGTAGTATTATTAACAATTTTGATTAACCACACTCAAATTCCCCATGAATTATTTATAAAAAATCCTGCCATTAAATCTTTATGCATTTTATTCATTAACAAGTTTTTATAAAAGTGAAACAAGGTAATATATCTACCGGAGATAAATCCAGCTGTCGATGGTTATGCCGCGGGCAAAACGAACGATCTGAGTGATTGCAAAATGTCCGCTGTAGTATAAAGCCAAGATAACGTATTGCTCAATGAAAACAGTTCCTCTACCATTGCAATATATGTGCTAATTGAATTTTTGTATATGTTTCTGGTTTTGATACAACAAATAAATAAAACTGACTAGCTTTTTCCTAAGATTTTGCTAATGCACAAGTCAATGTTATGCAAGTTCATACTAAATACCTTTTAATACCCATTTTAAACCCCTTAGATATGGAATTTCCAAAATTATTTTATTAAATGCTTTCTTGCAGTATATAAAAACTATGTGCCCAATTTTAGGATTCTAGATTCAACTTTTTATCGTTTAAAAAGTGATTACAATTTGAATATTTACTATAATACTGCTCCTGTTACTAAAATACTATAATATAACTTTGATAACATATGCCTAAAGTTCTACAGACATTGTTAAAAGTAACGGTAATAGAGAACGTTAATAAACAAACATACATATAAACAATCAGTGCTAATAACTATCCTGTAATAAGGCTCGCTGTGGCAGAAACAGGGTATTTGTGGTTTCACGGGGAAATGACATGCTTCTTGTAGCTTATTACATAAGGCTTATATGGAACATCTTACGTGTAGACTGTGTAAAAATAGAAATAACTTTGTGCTAATCGGGTCTTCCACACGTGGGTGTAAGGTTCGATTCCTTGATGAATTTCGAAGTTACGTGCGTATTAGAAATTAATTATCACTTGTTTTTATGGCAAAAGAAAGCATCGTCGGGACTGCATGTGCTCTCCGTAAAGTTTTTATAGATGCATGAAGTATCTCAAGCTGGACCTTACTCTTTCTATTCTCTGTGAGGTAGTGTGACCAACAATGGGACAGATGACGATAGGTATAAGTATCTTTAATAACTACACATTTTTTTAAGTAATGTGTCTTTGGCTTAAAAAAAAAACAAAAATAATTTCTACTAGTTTTATGCACCATGCATTAACTGGCCATTTACATTATCTCTGTATGTAAATGTTCAGTTTTTATTTGAGAGAGAGATAATAAGGCTCTTTCTGTGTAAGTTTTCATAATCTCATAAACTAATTTAGTACAAATAATATTATTGACAAAGAGAAATGTCGAGCCATTCATAACGAGACTGATTATAGCACGTAATTATAACGAAGTGTTTCCACACATGCGTTCAACGCTAATAACGAGACTGTAATGAGACACGCTGCGGAGAACGACAAGGTATTGCGGTTTCAGGGAAATGACGAGCTACAAGCGTTGCAAGTGCCCTTAAGATTCGTGAAGAAAATGTTTTTGTAAGGAAAAGAAGCGGTGAGCGTACATGCAGTCACTGTAAGCGGCGAGCGTTGTCTATGCTATGCTATGCTTGTCAATTGACACCTGTCAATTGGCTAGTGAAATTAAGGAGTTTACTGGATGGTAAGTGATAATGACACAAAGGAACCCTAAATACCTAGAACGCCCATATCACAGACGTGTTGTTACTCCTGAGAACTTATCGTCCATTTGCGATAGTTTGATATTTATAGATAGTTTTCCATTTTTTAAACGTGATTATTTCGTGTAGTTTGTTTGGAAACTTATATTATTAGTTTTACGTCATCCACGTTATATTAGAATTGATCAAAAGTATAAAAGTCGTCTCCTGTAAGATTGAGGTTTATAAGATGTAACACTTTCGTCGCAGATGGACTGTATAAATATTATAAGTGGCACAACAATCACTCCTTTTAGCTAACATGCAAAAGTTGCTCAAAGCCCGTGATTGTTCTGAAAATAAATAAGATTGCGATTTTAAAGTGTTTGTACGTTAAAATCAAACTGTAAGCATCTGCCATATATATATTAGGTATATATTAATAATATGTGATAATTTATTTATGACTACCTTATTACTCATAGTTTAAGAAAAAAAATACCGAGAAACCAAATTAAAGTAATCTCAAACATTGAGAGTCAATAATTAAAGGCAACGACGATAGCCTTGTCCTCGTTAAGGGAAAGGTTGCATTACATAGGTAGTTTCTAAAATGTAAGTTTCTTGAAAAGGTTTTCTAAAAGTAAGTTTTCTTAGAATGGCTTGTACGAAATAACGAGAAGCTATTTTTCTTATTAAAGGAATTATAAGATTTAAAAATTATAACAATGATGATGAAGTTTATAAAAAAATGTTGTGGCTGTAGAATGAAGTATTGACTTGGGCTTTCTAATAAATTACTTCTTTTCAAAAAATAACGTATTTAAATACTTACAGCATTTTTGTATATAATGAACGTATATAACGTATTTAAATACTTACAGCATTTTTGTATATAAATATAACGCCTATAGCCATTTGTGACTAACTCCCTAAAGAACAAGAATTCTTATTGACCTTTGTTGTCACAAACATTATATGTGTGTATTTACGTGTGTTCTGAATCATGTGAACGTTTATAAATTCGCATTTTGTACGTAAGCCTTTCATTTCGATGTTATGACACGGTTAAGACATAGGAGTAGACATGTACGGTGTTTGCTAAAGCTCCCACAATGAAGCCACTTAGAGACACCTGCGGGGATCTTACATACACGTCATCAAACCTCCGGAGATTGCTAATTCCTTGCATACTTCTTAAGGAACTTATCTTCTATCTTACTTACATTTCTTTTAATTGTTTATGTTTACGTGTTTTTCATTATTATTGTGTTGGTGCAAGGTACGGTTATTTATAACAGTCTTAAGGACATAAGGTGGAAAAACACGCTATCTCCGTATAAAGACTTTAATGTCATTTAATCTAAGACATCTGCATAGTTTATGTCGTACATTCTGAGGATTTAATACGTGTGTCAGTTAAGGTGGGTTTTTGTCTAGTTTATATTTGAGATCAGACCAAACGGAGACTAGAGTCTAATTACGTCGCTGGCGTCACTAAGCACATCGCGTCGCACCACGAAGACACTTTCAGATGGTGTGAAGTGGATGCTTTTGTAAATACGCAGCTCTGTGATAGACTGTTGTATTTTGTGTTAGTTATGGGTTTAAGCTCTGCAGACTACAAATTTAATGTTAAGGTTTCGTGTCTCAAAAGGAAAATGTTGTTTGTCTGTATGTCTATCAAGAACCTACATATGTATGTGTCTAAGAAGTTATCAGGATGAAATTAATATAAAATAATGAAGACTACAATCTCTAGGAGCTGTGAAATTATAAGAAACTTCTAAGTGAATGTGATCAAAAGATATCGTTTATACCGAATATTTTTACACTCGCAAGGGAAAAAACTTATAGTATATATTTTCATTGAATCATGAAGTATGACAAGAAATAATATTTAAATTGCAAATGAATTGAAAAAACAGAATATTAACTATGTATCAAAAATGTTTTTTTTTGCGTTTACACTTTTGCGAAATCTTGAAGTGCGGATTCGACTTGAACTTGGACGGTTTTTAAAGACACTTAACGATAGGCCAGACGGGCCAAATGATAAAAAATAATTATAGTCACTTTTGGATATGTAATACCAGAGATGTTGTAAAATTTACGCCGTAAATTTTAAAATTGGTAAAGGAGAGCTCTTTTGTTGCCATCCTTGAAGAATCTCGTATTTTAGAGTTCCGGCAATACCTTAAAAAGAACCTAGATTCGCTTTTGGGCCCATCTCTCTCGCTATAATCGAAGGAAGCTAAGACCACGCTTTATCGCGCCTCACAATCTGGATGAGATCTGTGAGAGATACGGTGTAGTAGGCAATATATCTTGGATATGGCAATATATCTTTATATTTGAGTTTTTAATTCATTTATACGGCCCCCAACAATCTTTAACTATTGTCATGTATTAACAACAATCGAGACAGATAACTTAACGTGTCATCCGAGGCATGAAAACATGACCTTCACTGGCGGTCATCAATCCAACTTCCAGATGTGCTTGAAGTTGCTTAACTTTGTCAATCGTTTCCGAACTACACTATGTGACTATAAGTTAGTCTATGTAGTCTCGAGTACACACAATATTTAATACCAAATATATATTATTAACAACACAAGATACAATTCCAATATTCATGTTCAAACGCTACAAGATTCGCCAAAGTGCCTTAACTTGTAAGCCATGTTCTGAGCTGCGACATTCCTGCATTAATCTGACGGGAGTTTGATACAATTACTATGAATGTTAAATATATAATACATGTGCACGTATGCATGTAATGTTGTACCGAACCATTATGAAGTAAAGATCATCAAGATACAGAATCAGAGTTCCACGTGAAGTCGATTATAGATGTGTTGCTACTCCTGAAGACTAAGATGGGTGCCACGCACGAGTATGTGAGTGATGTGCATCCCATCTTTCTAATGAAACGCAAGAATTTCTGGTCATTAACTAGGTGTAGGGAAGATACCTCCCAGGTAGAACCATGACGGTTATGTTATCTTTTTATTTCCGAGATTTTCTTCAAAATCATTGCAAGTTTCGAACGACTAAATTTTAGAAATTTACTATCTATTTTAACATGAGAAAATCAGCATAATATAGTTTTCAAGGAATATATATAGAAAATCAATACACAATCATTGAAGTAGCCAGCGTATTAATTGTGATCTCAAGCGTTATTCCTACTTTGAGCAAATACTCGTGAAACGCAGAGGAATAAAAATGTTAAAAGGTATAATTAAGACCTAATAATCATTTTACAGAAAATGTAAGCATTTTAAAAGAATTATGCAGATCTTGCATTCACCGCATAGATTTATCCGACTGCAAATACAAGTACAATTCATTACGTTTCGCACAAAACAGGGCACAGATTTATTCCCGGAATAGCTGTACTGCTATACTGTAAACTGATTTACGTCCTAAGATTTAGCACTTCCACTTGTATCGGAACGTAAAACATTTGTTACTGACTCGAAATACAACAGTGTTTGGAGAGAAAATCTTGTCGATCTGATAGATTCGTGACGCCAGTTTAAAATATTTGGCGCCGTATTATCTTGCTATCTTACGCACAAACTAAAAAAAATAAACTACAGAAGAAAATAAATTCAATAGTACATTTTACTATGTAACGTGATCACGAGCAAGTACATGGTTCGTGGTCACGTTTAAACGGAAATGGTTCGAAATATCGACAATTAAAATTCGTTAGTCGTGAGTACGCGTAACATAGTAAAATGTAAAAAAATCGCAATGATATCATGATATATGATGATATAATGATAGATGATTAAAATAAAAAATCCAAACAAGTACTTGCTACAATTAATATCCCCAAGAATCAAATTATCGTTTCTATGAGGTATACTTGATACTCCGACCCTAACAAGTGGTATAACTGTATATGTAGTATATAGTAGAACTTTAATTCGATCGAGGAGATACCACGAACGATTTCATAATACGCTTTTAAAAAATCCTATTTTTCACTTGGAAAGATATTGACATCAGAAAGGGTTTTGAGCTGCATATCTTCAGGTATTATATGCTCTTATAACTTATAAGGCTACATGTATATGTATGTATATATCACTAAAAATAATTGGCTATGAATATGTAGGTTACATATAAAATAGAGTTAATTAAGTGTTCATTATTAATAGAAGATTATACGAGAACTTCACGAATATGGATTTAGCATTAACAAAAGGACCTTATTAAGGTGGAATCTATAATACAGCTACGTACGTGCAGCAACGTTAGTTGATTACAATTTAGCGTTGACCTCAAGCGAAGACCGTAATTTGCAATCGAGTGTTGTGATCATATACATATGTAGGTGGGTAGTATTGCATTAAGAATGCGTCTATGTCATAAGAAGGTAGCATCAATATTGATAACATTATTATATATTATCAACAGATAATAAGTTTCGTGTAAAGGGCAAATATAAAATTTATTTTATTCCTTCACCTTCACCTTCGTTGGAGTGATCTCCCTCACGCAGGAGAGGGATAGAGACCTAGATAGAGACTCTCTCTTATAAGTCGACAGCAGTGCGTGGTCTCATTTATGAGCCGGCAACCAAATCTTAGAAATGTGTATGGCTGTAGTGCCTCCCGTTAGAGCTGTATAAGTTATCCCCGACTTACAGAGCCGAGACGTGGGCCCTTATTTTAGGATATATCCGGAAGCTCAGAGTCACCCAGCATTCTATGGAAAGAGCTATGCTTGGTTTTTCCGGAGGAGATCCGCAGACAAACAAAAGTTACCGACATGGCTTTCAAAATTTGCAGGCTGAAGTGGCAGTGAGCAGGCCACATCGCTTGGAAGGTGGACAACCCATGGGGTAGAAAGGTCCGCGAGCGACAACCACGTCTAGGCAAAAGGAACACATGCGTCCCCAACCAGGTGGACCGACGATCTGATAATAATAGCTGGTAACTGCTGGATGCAGAGGGAACCAAACTGGTCTGAGTGGCTACATCTGAGGGAGGCTTATGTCCTGCAGTGGATGTGTAAAGGCTGATGGATTGGTAGATGAAGTTCGACCTTGTAAATGTATTTATAAGTTATTAATTTTAGAACCACACTTTTGTGCAACGATTATTTATATGAGTATAGCGCAAATACCTCGTCACAGGCAAAGAGTCTACGGTACTTAGGAACGTTTGACGCATACTCTATCACGATAATCACGTGTTATTATATCAGTGAACGAAGATCGACGGTGCAGAAATATTACGTTAAAAGCACATTGATTATCATTTAGGAGTATCTATTGGCATAATTTGCGGAAGCGTTCGATGAAATTGACCATGTCGCAGCTTATATTGTCTCAATGTTGGATTAGGGATACGATTTGGGCAGTTAAACACAATTCAGCTACAATTTTTTATTGTTGTACACAATGACCATACCCGATCTTACGTGGCTACTGCTGCCTATGGATATCTGTACCTGACTCCATATAGAACAGGAACCTCACGTGAAGTTGATCACATGTACGTTGCTGCTTTTTGACGGAGATGGTCACCTTATATTGTGAGCGAGCCCGCAACCACGATTTTCCTCTGAAATACAAAAATTGCATTATGTTAGAAATTAGGCTCCGCGTTGAAGCGTAAAACACGGCATAAATTGAATTGAAATTATATTATTTGGGGTACTAGGCATTATGTGTTATTTTAAGGGATAATGCAAAGATAACTAGACTCAACTTTTATGCAACTCGGCTTTTCTATTATTTAGAGGACACGATGCTAGCAAATCCGAAATCTGGCGGGATTCCAAATTGAATTAAACGTGAGGCGGCAGACTCGCCACCAACTTTGATCACGTGGCAAACAGGTCCAGACCTTCAATAAAATATACATTAAGCTTAAACTTGCAAGTCATAAGTGTAGCTACAGGTAAATTGCATGAATGAAGAATTGAATTTGCTGCGAAGTTATTCTTGTTTTGGTTGGAGATAGGGTTGCTGACTAGACTTACCTAGCACAGATAGGAAAATGTAGAATTATTTGTCGATTCGCAGCGGTTATAGTTTAACATGCCTACATTTAATGTATGTATGTGTGCAAAAAGGAGGATGTTTATGAAAGAGATACTACTCTAAGATTTAAATAGGAGTATCCCATGTAAAGACGATCTTAAGCTGAACAAAGGAACTACATTGTTGCATAACAGGTGTATTTACGATATTGTTTGTGCAGTCACCCTCAAATTATGAAAAGCACCATCACACGTCAAAAATTTTTTTTGTCCGTCAGTCTATTTGTTCTGGGTAATCTAAGAAAACGGGTGAACCTATTTTAACGGCACAGATAGCTGATGTTAATAAGACTAACATAGGGTATTTTAATATTTTGTTAAAGTTTTAGAGTTCCGTACAAATAAATAAACATGCCTGGTCCGGTTTTTACGGGAATTTCATGGACATATAGGTTATGTTACAAGGATTAACTAACGTTACTGTTATTTTAGAAACATAGCGTTAGTTAATTATAACATCAGCTATCTATCGGACACAGCTGGTCATATACATATATTATGTATGGTTTATAACCATCATTTGGAACTCATTCATCCAACTAAACCAATGTGAGGTACCTAATCGTATACTGCGTCTAGTGTTCTCACATAAACTCGGTTTTGCAATATAATTTAATTGCACAAAATTTATTATTCAAGTGCAATATCCCCTAAAATTATTACGTGATTCCTGGCGCATTTGTGTTTTGGAGAATTTGCTACAAAATCTTTGAGTGCATCCATTTGAGTGCTATTCAAGTTGTTAAGCGCTTCTCAGCATTTCATGAAGTGGTTGTTATATTCTTCATGGCTGCAATTCTATGTATGTTCTAAATTGAATTCCGATATAGTATTATTTTATTTTGTAAGCAGCAAATGAACGTGCAAGCCACTTGGTGGTTTGTGATCACAGCCGTTTATAGATCTTTAGCAGACTCCAAATATGTAAAGTAGAAAAAAATCATCCAAGATCGTTTATACACGTCACACATATATTATAATGTTATTTATCATATATCAGGTATGAAGTGTATAATCGATAAGAAGAGTATCAAACGAGCAAGCATGCTCCTGTTTTGAGGAAGTTACTGCAGCTTATGAACAGCTTCAAACAGAACTGATGTCCTTTGTGAGGTCGTACGTAGATCCGTACTCCTAAGGACTGAGATGTAAAGCTTCAAGCCCCTAGTTCGATTCGTTGCTAAGTGAAACAGACAACTACATCTCTCCAACCGAAACACAAGCCGCTTATAGTGGATTACAAGGGCGAATCTACCTTCCGGCTCGAACTATCGTACTAATGTGTAAGCGATATATAAGAAATAAATACATACTTACACACATTGTACTCGTTTACAAGCGTAAGTGAAACTAACTTAACCAAAAATATAGACTACTTTACTTACGACTACATTAATAATTATTAATTGTTAGCGCTCTTTAAATTATACATTTACCTGAATATCTAATACCTTGTCCGCCTTTTGTACCACTGCTTTGGATATATTAAATTAAAATAAATAAATACTTAGCATACGTTGCAACTATATCGTAGTGAAGTGTTATTGAAAGTAAATAAAAAGGTTCTTATTGCGAAGATCCCTTTACAATCTGAGACTGGAGCGGTACATCAAAGCGTTTTTGAAATTCAAAGTCCGTTTCACGCCTCGGATTTGGGTCGCAATGCTTTGTACTTTATTTATCTTTTCCTTTCATAGTTTGCGTTATACGTTCAAAGCTAGTGAATTTATAGATTAAAATATCGTTCACAAAGATCTATTCTAGGACAGATATTTGTATACATATTCTTAAAAAATATTTCGTCTGTGTTATTTCTTGTATCGTAATCTCGTTCACGAATTACTGCAGGATATATTTAAGTATAAAAATGTGTGGATGAATACATCCACTAGTCGAAATTCGAACATTTATATAAATTTACATACGTTTGTTAGCTTGGATATGTCCATTTTTTTTATTATGAAAGAGTAAGAAACGGGCATGCAGGCCATCTGATGTTAAGTGGTCACTGCAGCCCATGGACAA
>DWON01001698.1:0-23382 GCA_018251015.1 Phocides pigmalion okeechobee
CCAATCTCAAATAGAACAGAAGTTCTATTTAAGGATGGACGCGGATGCGTTCCTACTCTTGAGGACTAAGATGATCGTCCCCAATAATGTGTATCCGGTTGCTGATAATTCACTCAAATATTGTATTTTTAGTATCTGTGTATCATCTTCAAATACACAGACGTAATGTCCGCCCTCAGTCTAGTAGCGCCGACGTAAACATATCACTTGCGTTCGCCCGTAATCCATACAGATTTGTACGTACAACACAGGTGTAAACAAGCCGCAAGCGCGTTGCGTCGCGCTATACACAATAGTTTTGTACACCGCAGGGAAAGTTATAACGGTTATAAAATCGTTAGTTTATAAATGGCGGTTATAAAATCGTTAGTTTACAAATAAACTTTTATTCATTCAAACTAACCACCCAAGTTAATGCACTCGTCGAAGTATATGAGTTTGCCGCAAAAGCACTTGTCAGCGGCTGAAGTCGTGCACTGTGCTCTCATGCCCCTGTCGAGAGTACGTGCAGTCGTTGCAGAGAGAATTTTTGTTGGGTTTACTCGCACATAAATGAAAGATACTTTTAGTTTATACGACGTGACTATTAATTGTAAGTTTGTTTGTGTTTTGGTCTTTACGGGAAACTCTTGAAACTCTTAAATTGATTAGCTACGCTCTTAAAAACATTAAAAAGAAATACATCTTAAAAAAAATCTATAGCTATATAATTGAAAAACTTTCGAAGAGTTGTGGCTTTTTTTTTTTAATATATCGAAAGTTTTTTTTATTTGCTTATTAACATCGGTTAACGAGTTTGCCGCAAACTTCGAAAGACACTCATCGAGCGTTCGGCTTTGTCCACTGCTTTTTCAGGCGGGTTTTGAACATACAGTCATGCAGTCGTGCTAGAGTTTCGTTACGATTATTTACCCAAAAATAAGAAACAAACTGGAGTATACACGACATCTCTGATATTTTGCCAACATATATTTGATGACAATCGTTTGTCACAATTGTTTGATTATATTTTATAGATAATATCAATATAATAATTAAAACCTTGCATGGAAGTAGAGGGTTTATTACACATTACTAAGTACTTGATCGTAGGATTTTATTCGCTTATCGATGTCTGATAACGAGTTTGCCGCAAACGTGGAAAAGCACTCGTCAGCACTCAGTCGTTCACGTGTGCTTTCGTGCGCGTTTGGAGAGTACGTGCAGTCGTTATACAGAGTAGAGTTTTGTTGGGTTTATTTTCGCATTGTAGAAAATACTTACATACATTCGAATATCTATATGGATTATTCTGCCGCAGTTTCCTCTCCGAGCTTTTCCAACCTTTATGCAAATACCGTGGGGTCCGCCCGCGTGCCAAAAACTTTTTGAAACAAATAGTACCACGTTGATCGATGCCGCCGGTGGCAAGAGGGCTGGTTCATGTCTCGCACAGAGAATTACGATTGCTATTCAATGCGGGAATGCAGCTAGTGTTCTTGGAACCATGCATGGGCACGGACTCCCTTTATATTGTTTAGTTTAGGCTTTTATTATCATTTTAAATTCTATGATGTTCTAAATTGTATGTCTTCGTATTTATATTTGAGGCTTACACCTATAATTAAGGTAACACTTAGCTTAGTCTGTCATTGTATTGTTTTAAAAAAATATTAGTATTAGTGTTTACTTCGTTGGTGTGACAATAAATAAATTAATAATTAGTTTTAAGGTTTTCATCATTGTAAATATGTTAAATGTAATTTGAACATACCGTTGAAATTTTGGGGTATATATTACTTCCTGTAACTTCAGTAAATTCAATTTTTTTTTTTGAAAATTGGTTTAGCTAATTATAAGATTGATTGTACAGACGATTAGACAGAAAGACAGACATATAAAATGCTATGTGTCTACTAAAAATAACATAAATTTATACGAAATCTTTACTTTATTAGATACGTTCTTTTTAATTATTTGTGTGAAGTAATGACCCGCCCCCATTTTGCCCGGGTGCATTTACATCACATTACAGATTTTTAAAAATCTCGGCTTTAATTACTATAATATGTATGGATCATATACACATATAAACCTACCTGTTTAATAACTTTGTCCATTGGTGAAAACCATATTATCGTCGGCTGCGTAGTTTAAAAGAACTTAGCGTACAGACAATGACTTTGTAGATTATGAAAACAAATATTGCGATGTCAACGCACCATATCTTCTAATATAAGGCTGCTTACGTGAAATGTAGTCGTCCAAAAACCAACGGAGTAGTTACGTCAAACTAGTATTATTATGATTTTGGCTCCGTCATGGCTGCGCTCCGAGACTGTCGTGCATAACAGGAATGTTTACGAAAGAACGTATCGATTTTATGCACAAGTGGTGCACCCAACGGCTGCCAATAAGGGTAAGGCCACACGAGTTGTTTTTAAATGGACTTGCCAGAATGTTGCCAGCAGTCAATATTACTCATGGTACAAACTGGTTACGGCAATTCATAACAATCGGGTCAGGTCTAGTATAGTAACATTGCAGTTTGTATAGACTTGCCCTAATTTGCTTTGGGTCATTTTGCTTGCGACATCGTCTATTTACGTGTACTTTGTTATAAAGCTGAACTAATTGATCTGATGAACTGTAAACAGATTGAAGTCCTGTCTGAATTTTTAGGTAATTGCATTACTTCTCCAAGTTATTATATTGTGATAGTCTTCATATTTGTAACACTTACAAATTGTCAGTTACATTCTATTCAAATCTAACGACTATTAGAAACGCGGTCTTAAACCTGTCTACCGTAGCCTAGCCTGCAGGAAACTCTGCGTCAAAGTTTTTTCCGGTGTTCATTATGTAAAAACGTCATTTAACTGACAGTCAAACAATAGTGTGCCACGTAAGTAATACAATAAATAGTTGTTTTATGATCGCACCGTGGGCAATGTAGCAAAGAAAATGTATGCGAACTCTGATCGGCCACTGATCAAAGTATAAACGGATGTAGAGATGAAGAAGAAAGTAACCTATCAAACAATAAGAAGATTTAAGGACGAAAAAGAATATTATTTAGAGACTAAACTAGCCTTACGTACAATAACTGCCATATAAATGCGATTATGCGACACCTTTGACGCATGTCAACGTAGGCGTTCATAGAAATAGAAACGCTTACAAATATTTGCCACTTTGGACAGACTCAGTTTAATGACTAACGAGTCGTGGGATTTTCAATTGCGCCTATTTCTTAAGTCTCTCCCTTGCGAGTTGACGTAGGGGCCGGTCGACGACGTTATGGCGCGCGGTCTCCGAGTGCAGTCGCTCGATGAGTTTGTGACCCAGTTGGCACGCTGTATGTGTTGCGCCCTTACACGAATGACCACCTACTTTTATGTGTTGGGGGCAAGCCCTCCAAAGGTATCCGGTATTCCGGGTATTGTTTAAATAGTCCCGGTATTTAGGAATCCAGGATATTTTCACCTGCTAAGAAATTTCTAGATAATCTCCTCTGTGCTTGTAGGTAAAGAACACCAGGATCTCGAAACTAACGCAACTGGTGTTTTCGAGTACGACGACTCAATCAGACATATAGGAGAACAATCATTGGTTCCAAGAGCATCGGTATGTGCGTATGTCGGTGAGAGACCCCTCACACCCACGTCCTTCCCAGGATCGCCACGTCGGAAGGATTCGAGTTGTCACTCTTAACACTCCCAATCATGGAAGACAGTTATTAGTCGACTCTTATAACAGACAAGATTCTGACCCCGAGCTATAGCGATAATACGATCGACCACAGCCAGACCTCTACTGCGAGTGCTATTGAGCTTGGCGTCCATTGACCATTAGAAAAATGATTGCTAGCTTAAGACGGAGTGACCAGAAAGCGCAACTCACTAAACAGTGACACTGGCATTTGTTACTTGTGTCATTACGTCACAATATTTTAAAGAATATGATAGTGTCAAGAACAAATATTAACAAACAATTCTGGCGGTGTTTACTCTTTTGAGAAATCCGGTGTAGAAGGAAACCTCGATACTCAAATAATCTGAACTTAATCCCTTTCTCCACGATAATGGACAGTACCGTACAGTGTGAGTAAGTAGTCACACCCGACGGTGCCCATACACGATGGGTCTCCTATCATCATCTTCTATTCCTGGAGTGTATGATGATATAAGAGAACCCATCGTTGCCTACAAGATCTTTAATATCATAGTAATTTTCAAAAAATCTCATATGGTCTTCATTTAACAAATTGCTATATCGCTTCGCTCCAACTTCTTAATGTAGTTCTTTGGACCCGATCGACATGCAAAAACTGGTGGAAACTAATCAATCACGACACAAGCAGACATTCCGACCTTTTTGTTACCTTTTCAGACCGGACCTACTACCTGTTTAACACCTCGGGTTACTTAGGGATTCATAGAGCAACGTGCCCGTGATGTTTCTAGTTTTTGTCGTGACTCGCGACTGAGCCCTTTGTTTTGTTCACAAGGGCTTTGACGGACTGTGCAGTTGACTTATTGAACTGTGTGCCGTTGGGATTTAGTGATAACTAGTTGGCATTTCTGTAGTCCCCACGCGTGTTGTCGTAAATCGCGGGCAGATCATATGGCTACTGGCTATCATGTTTTTTATATGAAAATATTAGCAAACGACCGCGTAAGACATTACATGTTAAGTAATAGCTGCAGTTTTATTGACTTCCGAATACAGCCTCTAAGAGGACAACAAAAATAATCCCAGTTGAAGTCATACGTAGATGCATTGAGGACTGAAATGGTCGCCTCGCTTCCAAGTGTGTTAAGGTTCCACCACTGCAACCGAAATGCAAGTATTGTTTTACGGTGAATTGTGAGATTGACGATAGTACTCCCCCGCTCGAACTAGTTCTTTCACGTATCTCAATGTAATTTTTGCGCTGTGTTCTTGAGCTCTACATGCCTTTACTCATGAAATCAGTTAATACCGTAGAAGTTGTACCTAGTTAAGCATATCAAATGTGTGCTGTTCAGCTATTAATAGCGACTGTGAATGTTCAGTAGGTCTGTTGGAGCCCTTAAGTCGCATATCTGAACATGAATTAAATCTTTGTTGTTTTGTTAATGCACAACGTCTCTATGCAACTGTGCTTTTTGTCTTCAAGTCAATCACAATATGCGGAGTAAGGTAATGAGTTTTTCGCAATACATACTCGGTAAAATTAAAATATTTTTATTCTAAGTCCATTTTTACAAAACTCTATTCGAACTTCAGTAAACTACCGCACTCATAAGATGTATCGTTTTACGTAACCCTGTGAAAGAAAGTAATTACTTTACGTACTGTAGGTAAGTATAGTAAGTATAGTAAATAAAATCAATATACACTAAATCAAATAAAAATATGTTTAATCAAAGATGATTATTAACAAAAGTCTTTTTAAATGTTTATAAAGTGTTACTACTATAGGATGTTTTGGAGAAGACGTGGCCAAAAAAGGTAAAAGAAGTAAATGGGTGGTAGAATCGTTCGACGGAGGAAGTACTTTCGCCATCCTCCGCCGTGAAGCAAGAATCCGTTGCAGGGGGGTGTCGCTTATACAAATGTTGATGATTTTAATGCAATATCATCATGGAATATACGTTTTACTACGCCCCGGATACTGACGATTAACGATGTTTAATTACCTATTGTTAATCGTAAGTGCCCCGTAAAATAACACATCCAGGGACTCTGAAAAATTTCGACGTCTAATATTTATTGATGACGGTCAAAGATCATTTAAATCACAGATTTTGTTTTAATATCCTATTATATCCTCAATCAAAACATAAAAAATAATAATATATCTTCAAAATATAATATTTATGAATATGATACGAGAATATCATATCGAATAATAGCATAATGTTAATATAGTAACCTTGTAACTGGGATCAATTGTTGAACCTAACGAACATAAATTTTGATCACTTACGGCCACCCATCCGAATCCCGACCGCGCACTTCGTTGCTTAACTTTGTGTATAGATTATGATGCAAGCAGCGTGCAATAAATCCACTAAAACCTTTCTATGACGTACTGTGTTCAAAGGTTGACACTTTAAACCTATGTTTTATGACGTGCACAAAAAGTTCGCTTGATGCCCGGACCGCCGGGAATAAAGAGCTATGAAAAACTCAGTTTAGATTTTCAACCGAATTAAAAACTGAGGTTCTCAATTCGACACGTATGTTTCTGTGTTTAACCCTGACTGCGGCTCTTATACATATATCACATCGTGTCTGCGTTGCAGGAGGCGGATCTAAATTGGAGTTGTATACTTTAGTCTGAGGATGCGTCGACAATTCACTGAAATATCGTATTTTTAGTATCCGTGTAGCATCTAGGAATACATAAACTTTGTTTTCACCCGCCGTCTTGTAGCGCCGACGTAAACACAGCACTTGTCTTTGCCTGAAATCCGTACAGATTTGTACGTACACATGTGTACAGTCAGCAAGTCCGTTGCGTTAAAGTAATACACAGCAGTGTTGTACATTGCAGGGAAAGTGTTAATTTTTTTTTACTGCCCCCTTAGAAAGTAACGATCTTACCTACATCCGAGAGCATATTCTTGAAATATGACTTTAAGTGTTATTTACACTCGAAGCAAACATTTTAGTATGTTAAATTACACTGAAACAACAATGAAACTACAGTGGAAGCAAGTGACCGAAATGCCCATTTAGGTTTAAATGAATCACTGAATGTGAATCGAAATCGAATTATAGACATGAATTAATAACAGAAACTACGCAATGAGGTATTAGCCCCTCCCCTCCCCCGGAACTGAAATTCGACTACTTGTCTACGTGGAAAATGAAACATCATTGAAATTATGTGTGATTTTGTGCATAATTGCGTTATTTCTACAAATAGTCGCCTCAATTGTAAGTTTGGCCGGCAAGCTCACCTCATCAATAGTAACAAGAACTTCTACACAGCGGGTTATGGAGGCAGCGATGGTACCTCCCCGGTTAAATTTTATCACCTTTAGAACGCAGACTTTCCAGTCGAACTATAGGTCTACAACCTTTATAACTCTCACTCTCCAATCGGAGTTTAACTCTTTTACCTTCAAAATTGTGACGCGCATATCGAACTACAACTTTACCACCTTTAAAACACTCTGACTCTAAAAGTAATTCTGCCACTTTTAAACCTGACTCTTTTGGAATACGCTGACCTATTCTGTTGGAATTACTACTGCAAACGTAATATACATTAACAGGTAATTGTGGCTGACTTGCACTGCATGTTTCTTTGTGTTTAATATTCATTCGAAGGCAATACAATCAGTCTTAGTCTTCTGCAACGCGTCTGTGATTAATCACCGTCACACACCTATCCCTTGTGTATCTATACCTTGGGAATTACTATTCTTACCCGTATCTTCAGCAAATGCTTATGGATGTATGTATGCGGTAAAATTTTATTATGCTATGTCTCGCGTATCATTTCTAAGTCTGAAAACAACAGTCGTTGTGTTCCATCTTAGAACAAAAACATGTTTGTATCCCTAACTTAAAATATAATATTTTCCTCGTAGTTAATTGAATCCCATATTCGAACCCTTTAAAGTTTTATTTTGGCACATGTAGCCTATATTCGTCTCCAAGGGATTTCTCACCAATCCATTTCTATGTTCCAATTCACATCATAATTAAATTTTCAAAAATAATCAAAATTTATTCAACCGTTTTGACGTAAAAACGGAACATTCATACAAACATACATAGTTTTTCCTGCGGTTTTCCTCAAGCTAAATTCGATATTAGAATACATTTCGACAGAATCCTGCAGCGCATTCACAAAGTTACAACCTATGTATATTTTACGCGTCAAGTTTTCAAAATTTCTTTCCTGTTACTCGCTTATGCTAAATAATGAACCTATCTGTAAAACTTCTAAATTCTACATATTACCATGTAGCGGCTACTCACGATTAACCATTTTTATTTTTGATTGCCGATATTTTGAACCAGTTGCATGACTCGTGTTCACGGCTAAATTGCGGTGGCGAGAGAAACTGTTGGCCGATGCTAATGATAGATTATTCTGTCTCCCTCATTACGACACTCCTCATCAAGATTTTAAGTTGATCGACTTTTGCTGTGTTTTGATTTGGATTTATGCATGCGTATCTTTTTTTTTTTTGAATATTGATTTTATGCTATGTTTCGATATCATAATTAATTATTTTAATTTGATGTGACAATATATTTTTACCATATTTAGGTAATTTTTACAATGTTGAACTGAATACACTATATACCTTGTCACTTACGATTTTAAACAAATGTCATGGAATTTATAAATTTAATTACACGATGGATGATGGTACTCACGATTACTTGTCATTATTATTTTTTATGAGAAAATGATGATTTCTGACACTGGCCGCAGAGAAAATAGGATTTAAGAAAAAAAAATATAAAAAGGCGGGAGATGAAAAAACTATGGCGGTGCGTATAACGAAATATGGAAATGATATAAGGTGATCTTTTAATACATATGCAGAAAATAGATAGTAACATCATACTGGGTGGGCTCGACAACTATAAAATAATTGAATTTAGCATAGTATATGTGAACAATGAGTAGGATGCACAATAAGTCAATGACAAAGCGAAGGAAGTTTTCATTCAATGAATCGTACGGGCGACGTGGGCGGGATAAATAGAGATGAAATAAGATGGAACCCAAAGGAGTAATGTGTACACTAGTTTAATCCGGCGATTTCGTCTGCAATGTTTTTGATTTTAATATCACACCGCTTGCCACACTACTTCATAGCAAAAACACAGATATGACTGCGTAATGCTACTATTTTATTTACTTTTGTCATTTTATGTTAAATGAAGATATTGTGATATCTTTATAGATGAGGACTAAGTGTTGATGATGTGAAACTAAAAAAAATTATGAAATCTATTCAGTAATTCTTGTGTGATGTACTCATAACGGCAGTCCTCTAATTATTTTATTTGAAATTTATTTATTATTATTTTATTCCTCAAATTATAAACACTTGAATCGACTTCGTTTGAATGTGGAGGTACAACCATCACCCTCATAATCCGCAGTAAATTCTTATGTTTCGGTTAGAGATGTGCCGTTGCGAATTATACTATCAAGCGAGGCAACCATCTAAGTTAGGGGTAGGAACGCATTGGTTAACGACGTCAGGGAGTCTTGTTTTATGTTGGACATAGTTGTGCATGGACTGCAGATCACTATAACTTTCTTTTTTTTACAATTTTCTACACAAAAAACTATAATTCATAAAGTGACCAAAAACATTTCCTTGACTAACTCCTATTTTTTAGTAATCGCTGAATTAAACCCAGCGAGATGATAACTTGCAAATAATTATTTGTTACGTTTGTACGAATTTTACAATATTTTTGTTAAGCTTTCTTTAAGAGCTTAACATTTTCTAGCTAAATGGCTTCTCGATAAAGCTAAATAGGCCATAGAAGAGAATCCGAGTTAAGTGAGGTCGGAACAAAAGCTTTATAAGCTCTCAGTGTATGTGCTTATAGGGTCGGCCTAGTTCGTCAAAACTTCGAAACCAGTTCAATTGTGTTTAGTTTCTAAGCACTGGTTCTCTTCAAATGTTGCTAACCAAAAGGTTTTTTTTTCTGAAGGTTGCATTTTGATAGAAATTTGTGGTTACCGGTTTACTTATAGGCCTATCTTAGTCTCGTCTAGTCTATTTTGACCGATCTCTAAAATAACGTTTTTGAAGATGTACTGATTGTTATTGATGATTTAGGCTGCAGTTAATAGGTAATATCAATTGGGATTTTTTGGTGGATTATAAGGATGGCGTTGGTACCTGCCCTCTGGGACCTCTTTGAGCTTGCATGTATTTAGTACTTTTTAAGTTTGTTTTACCTAATAAAATAAGAAGATTGTATCCTTTATCCCACAGGAATAGAACCAGACAATCTTATTCCTAGGGCTTGCAAAGTAAGCCAATCAATTAATTCCATTAGTATTTGTTCGATATATCAAGTAATTGACATAAACATTTTATTCTTTATTAATTGCTTCTGTTGGAAAATCTACAATAGTTATATTAATTCAATTACATCAAAGGTCAAGGTGGGAAAACTATAGTTCGACCGGGGAGGTACCACCGCTGCCCTCATAATCCGCCGTAAAGCATAATTTGTGTTTCGTTTGGAGAGGTGCGGTTGTCCGCTACACTTTGAAGCGAGGCGACCATCTTAGTCCTCAGGAGTAGGATAGGATTTCAGTGTTTGTGTAAGTGGATGTCTATAGTAAAAAAATAGTAAATTAATGAGTAATTGTTTTTACTCGTTATAGGTAGACTCGTAATAGGTTTAACTTTGTGGAATGGGAATTTTAGAGACATACAAACATGACACAGACTAAGAAAAGAGATTTACATTTTAAATTTATATGTCTTACTCTTCGAGAATCGAATCTACAACCCCCTTTCGTACCAGATCGATATAGTTACCAGCCACGCATATTATATTTTATGTTAAAATATTGTTTGTTGCGCGTAGTTCAATGAGTTCTTTTGATTAATCCAAACATTTTGTCATTGTTACCTAATCATAAATGGTTAATAAAAATGTCATAAAATGTTATTAACCCTGAAAGTCATAAAAATTCCAAAGATATCCTAAAATTCCCTACAGTTTTCATACTAAACTATATCCATATGCCTTATACGCTGTCCCTTATACGTTATATGTACGTGTATGTATATCTTTTGCTACGATAGAGACGAGAGCTCGAGTTCATTCAAATATGGGGGACATTCACGAGCAAGTCCAATATTTTCCCAAGGAATCGGGTAAACAACTAACGAGAGTGCGTTCGAGCCGAGTGATTTGGAGTCTCATTCCGCTAAAAGACTAGACTAGACTTCGGAAAGGTATGCTTGAACAAGACAATGCTTGCGATGTTGCAAAGCTCGAAGAAGTGAAAATGATGAAATACGAATAAGAACATTTTCTTGAAATTCGTTAAGTGTCTCATGACTTTTTACTATGTATCGGGTACTCACGATTAATGATTTTTGGTTTTTAATTGCTGATATTTCGAACGTTCGTGGTTACTGCGAAACTAAAGCGACAATCAATAATAAAAAATGGTTCGACCATTATGGTAAAAGATTATTTGTCAATTAATCAAGTACAGAATGCCGTTTGAGAATATCAAGTAGTTACACTTAATAGTAAATAGAACTAATAACTAGGAATGAGTGTCCCTGGAAGGAGTACGATTTAGCAAATGAAAATTTTGTTTTTCCGTAGTCAGGTAAAAAGGAAAACTAGCAAGTTTTCGAAAGGCAGACTAGACAATAGTTTGAAACTTGAATACGGTCGTCGGTAGCCGAAAGCTTTTGTTTGGTTTCCCCTAATGTAAAGCTCGGCGCTTCAACCCAAAGTGTCTCCAAGCCGGTTTAAAATTTCCATGAGATCGATTTTTTGTTGCCATGAAGGGTTGGGCTTGAATAACGATGACAGTTACACGATACTGTTGCACTTAAAGGGCTAGAGCCGTGTTAGCTGATATCCAAAATCGATTGGGTAAGAACTAAACTTTGGCCATTGTTTGAAAATGAATCTTCGTCATATAAATTATCTGAAGCAGGATGTAGTTGAGCATTTAATGCCATTTGATATATTTCATTATTATCGAATTAGTTTTCCTAGGGATACAAATAATACAGAGGTAGGCAGATTTCTTATGAAATCTGGTGTATTTTATATGAAGTTGCCATCTTGATTTTTATCAGTTGTCATTATTTGTTAATATTTATTCAGTTGCCATCTGAGTTTTTTCTCAGTTTCCATCTTGATTTTTATCAGTTTCCATCTTGATTTTTATCAGTTGTCATCTTGTTTTTCATCTGGTATCATCTTAGTTTTTTATCAGTTGTCATCCCTACGTCAATTTGTTTATATATAAACATCTAGCTACAGTTATTACCATTGGATCGAATTGAGACATATTACTAAAACGCTTTTTTTACTATTTGTAGTCTAATATCTCCACGCTAGGGTTTCCTGTCTAGTGGACGCGATGGACACAAAGTAATTTCTAATTTAAGTTCTCTAAAAGGGGTGGTAAACGCTGTTCAAAGCATAAAATTATTCTTATAGTCTATCGATTACAGGCGGAAGTAGTTCTGGCTTTCTCAATTGCTCAACAATAATGGATCTGGTTGTAATATTATACAATAGCGGTCGTAACTCGTTACAGTTGCATCCACCATAACCGTACGTGAGCCGGTTTTGTAACGAATGATTAGCCACAAGCGTAATTAAACCGCAAATATGAATGGAGCATGTTTGCAGCGCCTGGTGTGAACGGGTCCGCGTGACGTCACACGGTTTACTCTCATTGTTTACTTTCTTGATAACCGTTTTATTGGTACCAACGTTCGGTTAAGTTTAGCGGTCTGTTGGATTATCAGGTTTAAAATATAATTTGTGTTTTATACATTTACATTTAATAGTAATAACATTAGAGGGACATCCTACACTTGCTCTACTCTACCCAGCGGTACTATCAGCTCTGCGAGGGAGAAGAAGGGTAGGGAATATTCGGGCCTCGAGGGTTCCCTTTTTACCCGATCTTATGCTCTAAGGGGTTGAATACCCCCCGGGATAGGAGCTGAGCGGCTCTACATCGATCATTTCACGTAACACCACTAAATTCATTTATAAAATTAATATAAAGATGTAACGGGACAACATCGATAATGGTCTAGCGCGGTCCCCTGCCAATCTCGCTGTTTTACAAGTGGTTGAATAGTAAACGAAATGAAAAAAATACCGTTTTTAAATTTCCATGAGCATCAACTTTCCGTCCAGCGAAGAGGTGTTTACGAAGTTTGAAACAATCTGTGATCTCTGCTTTATTTATCCTCTTTTTTAGTTCGCTAGCATTAACCCGTAGCTTTGCACTTAAAATATAAATTAAATGCCTGTTATGAACTGTGTAGCAAATCGTAATTTATTTGAAGGTGGGAGAACTATAATTCGACCGGGGAGGTACCTGCCCTCATAATCCGCCGTAAAGCATTACTTGTGTTTCGTTTGGAGAGGTGCAAGCCACAAGCACGAGGTGCCGGCTACGCTTTGAAGCGAGGCGAACATCTTAGTCCTCGAAAGTAGCAACGTATCTGGGTTCGAGCTCTGACAGAATTTCGGTCGTGTTTGTGTTTGTACGTGGATATCTATGGGCTGCGACTACTTAACATCAGATGGTTTGCATGCTCGTTTGCTGTTCTTCACACATAAAAAAATGTTTATTTGTTTTTACCAAATGAGCTCCACAACTTCTGTATCGATTTTAAAACGTTTTTTCACAAATAGCTACGTTGTCAGGAAGTCAAATAGGCTATAATTTATTTTATTTTGTGTGTTCGTGAGCGCTAATCTCAAAAACGGCTTAACCAATTTCAGTGCAGTTTTCACTATTGTATTGCAGTAAGCTTCTCTTAACATTTAATTTGATTTCATACGGTCTATAGATATAAAAGTCATGTCCATTTTAAAAATACGGGAGCGTGTACACGAGAAATGGCACAGTTAAAATATGCAAAAAACAAAAAACGAAAGCAAACGTGAATAAAGTTGCGAGCAGTACCTAGTTATCCATAAAGACAATAGTTTGGTTAAATAAGTCGTTAAGATTTAAGTGGTTAATTAAAGCCGCAATTTAAGTAAAAACTATTAATCACAGTTAGAAATAATTATCTTAATTAACTCAAATATTAATTGTTTAATAATTTTAAAATTTTGTATTCATTTATGTGTTGTCATTTAGAATCATAATAAAGTAGTATATTTGAAGGTGCATAATTACATAGAAGATTATTTTAAATATTAATTTCTAAGGTGATAGAATTACAGTTGGTAGTAACCAGAGTAACCAGAGTTTTGAACACCACTTAACACCAGATTCGTTTTGTGAAGAAGAGTGGCTAAATCTTATCAATTGGCGGCTTTTTCTGCACATCCTTAGGTTCAATACATTTTAAAAACTTGCTTTTATAGTGAAAGCATTGCAAGAAAAACTCCGAGTTCTTTATTAAATTGTCAAAGGTTTGTTGTCTGTCCGTCTGCACTTGGCCAGCGTCGTCAAATATGACTTAATCTGTGTTTTTTTTGAGAGGATATATAGTGCTCAGTAGTAGGACAGTTTGGTGATGAGAAAGATTATTTATTTTGTTTATTTTATTTATTTTATTTATTTATATTAAATTAATTTTTATCAGTGTCAGGATTCTTCATATTATAGATGGAGACATATCAACTTCGATGTATTTTGATAAAAAAATCTTAGAGATTCCTGGGGTGGACATTGTGTTAGGTGTACAGCACGCCACTTTGTACGTGTTGAGGGTATACCCGTAAGGTGTGTCCGAAGAGATCAGACGCCACTGGCGGAGACGCAAAAGTGTGCGAGAGCGCTCCCGTGGCTCAACCCCATGTAGCAGTCGAATACCTGTCAGGTTTTTAGTCGGTTGGAGTCCAATATAACCTCTCCGTCAGCTCCGGACCAGCCCCGTGTAGCGGTCGAACACCCGTCCGATTTTTTGGTCGGTTGGAGCGCGACATAACTTCTCTGTCGACACTAGCGGAAGATCCTCGTCCAGAAATTTCCTGACGTAAAAAAAGCCTTAGAGGTCAACTCGATTGACCTGATTCCTATAACAATGAATACTTTTATTAATGCAGATTTAAATAGTGGCGAAAGATAATAGTATCTCATTTGCATTTGAATTATAACTGGGTTAGAGCTGCCGGTGCCGATACCGATCTGCGGTTTGCACCTTGGCGCTCGTGTTACTGTGTTTTATAGTTCACACGTTTATTAGTTTATGTTCGGTATAATCTACACCGCCTATTAGCGATGACGACGACATCTTAAAAATCTCGATTTTACAGGAGACGATTTTTGAACTTTTGATCGATTCTAACTTTTTCATGTTTTTATTTTATGTGAGAAGTGTAGCAAACGAGTATGCAAACCACCTAATGTTAAGTAGTCGGAGGTCATAGACATTCATGTACAACCACAAACACCACCGAAATCTTATCTAAGCTCAAACGTACATACGTTGCTCGAATGTACAATAGCAAACACGACGTGGCATCCTTCCTGAGCTCGAACATAGATGCGTTGCTACTCCTGAGGACTAAGATAGTCGCCTCGCTTGGAAGTGTACCCGGCAACCGCAACTCTCCAAACGAAACACAATTAATGCATTACGGCGGATTATGAAGGCGGCGGTGGTACCTCCTCGGAAGAACTAAAGTTCTCCCACCTTTAGAAATGAAAATAAGTGATTCTTTAATTATTGAAAACTATAATTTGATATTCAGGTAGATAAACCGGCGAATGCAAATATGCATATTTTAATTAAATTCAAACGAAATTGAATTCATTCACTGAATCTTGAACAATTCTGTTAAGGTTCACATTCTACTCCAATCATGTTAGTGATTTATCTTTGTATGTGCCTTATTATTTCTTATAGGTCCATGTTTTTCAATCTTTTTTTATACGCGACCTCTTTACAGGATGAAAAATTCTCACGACCCCCTTAAGACATACATAGACAGAACGGCGTGCTTAAAATGGAATATCATTCGCAAAGTGTTGATGTGTTTTGGATGAAAACAAAACAGTAATATCCAGAGCTGGCAAGAGAAGCTCTAAAATTATTAGTGCCATTTGCCACTTCATACTTGTGCGAACTAACGTTCTCCTCCGTGGTGGACATTAAAACTAAAAAGAGAAACAGACAACTACTAGAAAATGATTTAATCATTAATGTTTCTAATATAGCACCACGTTATCAATTTTTAAAAAAATAGACAAGCACATCCTTATCACTGATATTGTATTTTTATTGTAGTATAGAACCTCGTCATTTTTCTTTTGCCGTCGATCACCCACGTAAGGCTACGCGATCCTCCTGGGGATCGCAACACACCGATTGAAAAACACTGCTATAGGTTATTTCTTACGTATCCCTCAGTAGGTAGTTGATTCTAAATATAACTTGAGAAGTGTGCTTATTAATTTGAGTCCGTGAGCTCGGCCCCTCGACCTCTTATTATGGTATTATTGCTGGAATAAAAGATAATCGCGGCTCAAATTATCCGTCCGCCCAACCGGGCCATTCACTGAATAAGCTTTGAATTATGAAAAAATATATATTCTGCTCTCTTGCCCGAGCGCCAGTTGTTATTATGAACTCTGTACGGAGCCTTCGTTATATGGAATAGTTGGCTGGAAATATTTGTTACTTTTGTTTGATGGTGAATGCAGTGGAAATTTACTTAGTTTGTTATGTTACTCCTAATGAGTTAGTGCTGTAGTATTTTTTATTATTATGAAAGAGTAAGAAACGAGCATGCAGGCCACCTGATGATAAGTGGACACTGCAGCCCATGGACAACCACGTCCAATCTCAAATAGAACAGAAGTTCTATTTAAGGATGTAATAGAAGCAGCTCTTTCAGCATGCAATTCAAGGTGTTAGGACTTAATCTTAGTCGCTTCACCGTTAGTGCATTGCTGCCCACAGACATCTGGAACCAACTTCAAGCAGAATATGACTCACACCTAAATTTGTTCTCTTCGTTAAAGTATACGTACACCTGAAGACAAATACAGAACAGCTCGAAACGTAAATCTGTTTTTGAATTAAGAATACAGCAGTGGTCTTTGCTGATAAAAGGGCAGAAATAGGCGCAGCGGCGGTGACGTAGTCAATATTCTTCTGTCATATTACTTCACAGTTATCATAAAGAGTTTGTGGTGTTACGTACATAAGTATACCTAGACTAATGTCGAGTAAACATTTTTGACATCCACTGCTGGACATAGGCCTCCCCCATAGATTTCCAATACGACCGAACTTGTACGACCTGCGCCCGACGAAGCCCAGTTTTTTATGACGTCGTCCCTCCATCTAGTTGGGAGGCGTCCTGCGCTTCGCTTTCCGCCTGGTTTCCATCCTAGAACCTTGCTGCTCCATCGGCTATTTGATGAAATGCGGTCTTTAATTAAATAACTATAACAAACAGCAGTTAGTGCCCCAACAAGCTCCCAACAATTGGTGACCCCGACGTGATTTGAACACGCAACCTTCTGATCTGGACCCACAGTTCCCCTCAAGTTCTTTATAAACTTCTATTTTAATTCAAACTTGATAACTCAATATTTTATGCAATGGCCCACGCAAACACTTTTTGCGCTTGTGTCGAGTTTGGCGCGGCCTTCCCGTCAGGTTTCACTCCGCGAGCTGATTGCTTGTTTACTAATTCACTTTTCTGTTTATCTTATATCTCGTGTCATTTCATTTTGTAGACGCACGTCAGACGCGGCTTTGCATTTATTTGTTTGACGATGAAGTTATTTTGTGATAATGTGCACAAGTTTAAGGAAAATGTGTTAAAAATACAAAAGGATGAATTTTATCACCTGCATATATTTAATTTTGTCTTCAGTAAGATTACTGTAAGTCAAAATAGAAACTTTGACTTTACAATACTAGTACTAGGATTGAAGTAGTACTATTTTAAGCGCATGACGAAGCGTACCTTAATTTAACCCACATAGGGTTTCATTTGAAATGGAATGCCGTAGGACTGAAAGGGTAGCAGAGAAAATATATTCGTCAGTTACAGATATTTTAGGTCCTAGTGGTTACTAACATCTAGATTCCTGTTTTGAACTTTTATTAAACTAAAAACTAAGTATTATATTAGACTAGCGACTTCTTGCTCGTACAAACAACGCTATAACAATACATCAATATGAATGTTAAACTGAATTATCTTTTTAACGGCGAAATATACCTTTTTTCTTAGCCTTTCATTTACTCTATATAAAGAACCTATGTACAAAATTTCAGGATTCTATGTTAAGTTATTTCAGCTTTACGTAGATCTCTGGATCTTTAATACCTAACACTTGCCTCGTAGACTTTGCAGATGTCCTGGTTTGGAAAAATCTACAATATTTTTTTCAAGAAAGCCTGTTTTTCTGGACAATTCACATATATCAGCTTGCAAAAGCAAGGCCATTTATCGGGTCCAATTGTAATTTTAAATCATTTTCTGATCCACTTAAGCACCCAAAAAATCATCAAAATCGCCTCAATCATCTAGGAAGAGTTTAGTGGCACACATGGATAGAAAAAAAGATATAAATATATATATAAAGATAAGATAATATAGGGATGAGGATATGCATATTAATGACCAAAACTGTTCACGATAACTCATTTAGGTTTGTTATGGTTCTGTAGCATCATTGGGTAGATCAACGGACCCAGAAATTGAATTACGCCGATTAGTTTGACCCACGCGCGGTATGGAAATTTGACCTACATTAGTTATATGCGAGTTTGAACTACATTGGTTCAGATGATTAATGACTCATTAATAGTTCTAATTCGATAGCAATTGAACGTTCGGTACGATAGATAATATTGAGTATGTTGTTGAGTACTGCAGAATATAGTCGAGGATAGGGAATAGTTATCAACTTGATCGGAAGTTTTAGATTGAGAGTTAACACGTTGACTGCGGCGCTCATATCAGCGCTATATTAGATCGGGTTAGGGTTGCGGTAGGCGGCAATAAGCTGGAGCTGCATTCTCTACTCTGAAGATGCGCCGATAATTCACTGAAATATTGTGTTTCTTAGCATCTGTGTATCATCTACGAATACATAGACGTAATGTCTGACCCAATCTTGTAGCGCCAACGTAAACAGAACACTTGTTCGCCCGTAATCCATGCAGATTTGTACGTGCAGTACAGGTATGTACGAGCCGTAAGCGCGTTGCGCCAAATAATACACGGCAGTCTTGTACGTAGCAGGGGAAGTGTTGAGTATTAAGCTGGCTCAGTAGTTCCAGAATGTTCGGTTCTTGCACGCTCGAACACATTTTATCAGGGTTCGCATTATTTTTCACAGATTTCGATAAAAAGGACAAGTTTCTCAATTCGGTTGTTTGTTTACGATTTTTTTGGTTCCTTGTCATTATTATTTATTATTGCTCTTGGAATTCTTAACTGATTTGGAATATTGTTTGTTTATTTAGAGATAAACTATCCATTTAGTTTCATTTTAAAGTGGTATAACAGCAGTTTGGTGCCACTGCCGCCTTTCACATGGCCCGAACGCTCGTTTGCTACATTTCTGGAGTAAAAAATAAAAAAAAATTGTGTATGGTATTATATCTTCACATTTGAATGGTAGATGAATAGGAGATGACATTTTGTAATGGAGTACAATTTCAGTTATAATTGAGTAATGTATTTTTTCAATATAAAGAAATTTGCATCGCTTAAAGTGGTACAACAAGAGATACAATGTCTTTGAAGTTAAAATTAACCATTCCCATAATAAGTCTCCGGAGATGTATATGACTATGGCAAAGTATTTCTAATGGATATCTTGGTCTATTTCCATCACTGAACTTCTGATGAATAGATGTAAATATATTCTACTATCGTGTCATGGTATAAAAATGTGAAAAATAATACGTAACGATGTAAATATTAGAAGGGATGTGTGACGATGTTGCGTCCTTACTTCATAATTCAGTATTCGTTTTCGTAAAAGCAGTTTCACTGACGTTGTTTTCTGGCTTTAAGGATATGCAACCTTTGAATCCGACAAACCTCCGGCAGAACTGCTCTTCCATTATAGATCGAATATAAATGTTAATTTTTGAAATAAACTCAGAAATTGATTAGTATAATAAAATAACCTGAATATAACAATGAAAACCGTAATACTAATTATTATAAAAGGTTACAGGGAAACCTTTCCCATCTGGCATAGTGCCGAGAATACGAACAACGCTGGTAACTATCCCGCGCTGAATAGTAATTGCAATTCATAAAATGTGATCCAGCTCTTTTAGCCCTTTTATATCGTTCCAACGTTCGGAACCTTTCGGACCTTAGGGACAACAGATTTCAAAATTAAGCGATTCCAAAGAAAATGGGGAGCAGTGTTTATTTACATCTAATATATAATTGAGATAAGCATCTAATCAAGAAGTATCTTGTTCCAGGTGTACGTGGCGCTGTTCAAACCGCTGCGGGTCTCGAGGCGGCAGTTCCGTCGGGTGCTGATGTGCATGAGGAACGTGAGGCACCTCAAGTGCCACGAGTTGTACGCACACGAAAAGGTCACCAAGGTGGACAGCCTCTCGCTGGTGCTATCCGGCAAGTGAGTGCTTGATTTTGTTTCAATTGTTTATCGAAGTAGGACAGAGTTCAATGAGCCAGTGAGCTGGTGCGAACACTGCACAGTCATACTCTAGCACTCTTTGATAAATGCTATTATATATAAAAGCACGGCTTAATTGCCATCAGTGATGCCTCATGAGAAGATCACTCAATTGCCTGTGGAAGTTAGATAATGTTCAATGAGTTAGTGAGATCATTGGACAGTAATACTTTAGTACTCTTTGGCAATTAAATGTTCGCCTTCTTCCAATTCTATAAAAGCGAGATGGTTTAATTACCACGCGAGAGAGTCCACATACTGTCCATATGGGTGACATGGACAGTATGTGGACGTTTTCCAGTAGGTGAGTGTCGATTTCTTTTAATTGTTTGTAGAAGTTACACAACTGAAGTACAGCTGAAGTATATAGGTACAGGATTAGGACATTAAGGTGGATTGTGCCCGCTTATTACTCTTCGACAACTATGTGTAGGTTTTTTCCAATTCTGTATAAAAGCACGACAGCTCCAGTATTAGCTGATATTTAAGAGAAGTTGACCAAAGTGTCCAACTTTTTGATGGTCTTTGACAAATTATGATTGATTTTCTTTCAATTGTTTGTGGAAGTAAGGTAACTTAAGTACAATAAATTGGTGCGCACGAGGTCGCCGATGTGTATACTGTAACGAGACTTTGATTCCGAAATAAAAAATCGTTTTAATATCCCGGGCCAGCGCTGGCAGTCATATTAAATATTGTAAATTGGGAATTTACGGCAGGCTGGTCAGCGTACCCTGTGACATTGTCAGAATTTAAATGTGATTAAAATAGGTGATATTAAAAGTGTGTTAAAAATAATGATGTGATATTGTTCTTTAGTTTTGTCTCTAAGTAAGATACTGAGGCTGAGTGCGGTTTTACCCTAAAATGAGAATGAATCGGATAATGAAAGAATCAAGGTTCAATCCACCTCTAAGCGATAGTGACAGTTAATCGGAATCGGAGATTATATATTAACAGAATATTTTATACAATGGTACCCCTTTATTATTTCTCAGTTTTTATGCAAAAATTCGAAATATACGTAAATATTTTCGGTTGTAAAATGTACTGTATATCATGCTCTGGGCATTCCTGTTAGATTTTTTGCACATAAAAATAAAACATGATTCAACCTTATATCGTGAACTAGATTTTTGCACTTTTTATTATTTGTGTGTGATTTTGGGACCTATGGTTATCAATACCGGTTTGCAATACTTTACGCACTATTCAAGCAACATTCGTGCTATAGACAAAGAGCGATGTCGTACTGACCGAGGATTCTTGAACGACGAAGCCAATCCAATTTCATAGTTTATATATAGCGATGTTTTAGAACCTATGGTTATCAATACCGTTTTGCAATACTTTAGGCACTAAGCATGCGACATTCATGCAATTGACAAAGAGCGATATACTCTTGAACGAGAAAGCAGATTTAACTTAATAGTTTATATTTAGCAATGTTTTAAGACCTCTGCTTATCAATACCGTTTTGAAATACTTTAGGCACTATTCAAGCAACATTCGTGCTGTTGACAAAGAGCGATGTAGTACTGACCGAGGATTCTTGTACGACAAAGCCGATCCAATTTGATAGTTGAAGCGTATCAGCGGAGAGAAATCTGAAAATGTCTGAAATGTGCACCCCACATGCGATGTTGCATGTTCGTATGATGGGAAGGTAATAATTAGCTTGGCGAGTTCTTCCGTAATATATGATCTGTTTTATGCAAAATCTCAATGAGCTAGTCTGTTAGTTTTATATACGTGCGTTATATAGAACATGACATACTTCTGCGTACTTGCGTTTCAATAGAAAGATGTGGTTGCCGGCTCATTTATAAATTACGCGACCACTGTAGTCCTCAAGAGTCCACCTTAGTCTGTGATCAACTTCAAGTAAGACTTCTACTTTTTGGTGCTGCTTACAGATGATGGCAGGAACACTTATCGTCGGGTGCATGACATGTCGTTTGCTACTTACATTTTATATTATAAAAATAGTACGTTAAGTTATTTAAACCTCAGACTATGTACTCCATTTAATTTTAACAATGTTCGACGAGGAATGGTTGATGAAGAAACTGTTGGACAGCTGGTAGAAATATAATTCCACTGAGAAGGTATCATCGCCGCCGTCATAACCTGCCATGGCATAACTTTAGGGAACTATAGTTCGACCGGCAGGTATCACTGCCGTCCTCATAATCCGCCGAGAAGCAACTTGGGTGTTTCAGTAGGATTGTTATAGTTGCTGGCTAAGCTTAAAAGTTAGACGACCATTTTAGTTTTGAGGAATAACAACGCATTTAAATATAACCTCAGACAGAACTTCGACCCTGCTGGGTATTGTACGTAAAAGTCCATGGAGCACTTACTTAATATCAGATGTCCTGCAGGCTTGTTTAATATTCTTCTCACATCTTTCGCTATGACAAACGAACTACTAAACAAAGTAAAACTAAGTATAAATTAAGTACGATCGTCATCTTAACAAACAAATGAAAAATTAAATAGTTAAAAAAATAAAAAAAAATACGCCTTAATAAAAATCCAACTTAAAAAGAATAAATAAATTAAAAAAAATACAATGTAAAAAACGTGGTTTTTAGTTTTTTTACCTCTTGTTTATTACATTTTTTTCGTGTTAGTGTTCATATTAATCAAACTTCTAGAAAACGATAAAAGTTAAGCTCAAAGATTCCGTTACATACATATATAAAACCCAAGCTAATAAAAGCGTGTTAAAAAGAAACTTAAGCGAAGTTCGTTGAAGCTCGTACTCAATTATGCAGTCCAAGTATGTATCAAACATCCGGTGCGCAAACAACAAATTCTGTATATTTCGCGGATGATTCACGCCTCTCACAGGCCGCTTCTTAGAAATACAACTGGAGCGTGCATCAAATAAATTCGCGAGTGCCCTCCGAGAGCACAATCGTCCCGTGATCTCTATGAGATGATGTCAGAGGCTCAAGTTGGCAAATGTTGTGATCTATATACTATATATAATAATAATAATAATAAAATTGTTTATTGCCTCACAAAAACAGAAA
>DWON01001699.1:0-23371 GCA_018251015.1 Phocides pigmalion okeechobee
TCCTCAGGAGTAGCAACGTATCTACGTTTGAGCTCAGATAGGATTTCAGTCGTGTTTGTGGTTGTACGTGGATGTCTGTGGGCTGCGACTACTTAACATCAGGTCGGTTGCATGCTCATTTACTGCTATTTGCATAAAAAAGGAGTCTATGGTATGAAAAACTTCTCAATATTTCAATAAAACATTTTCCCCTGCTAAATGTGTTTCTTTTTTTGGGGTAGTTTATTAGGGTACATGAAGAGATAATTGTAGCAGGAGATTACAATATTAATTTAATAGAGCAATCAAGAAATGAAATATTAAATAACCTTCTAACACTTGATCTTAGACCATCTATTCAAGTATACACTACAAGGCAGAATTGAAAGACATTATGTATTGATTTTTCGCTGCAATCCGGCAGTATACACACTCTTTTTAGTTACCATAAACAAATTTAGGTCAGATTTTAACAAGTTATGGGACGTAAATAATTAACGTACGGAATGGTCTCCGAGGTCAATTCGCGCTTGCCCGGTTTTATTTCCAAAATAAAACCTTGTTAAATGAACATAAATATTCTATGATTGCACTTTTAATAATAAGCATACGCTTATTAGTTAGAATAACTTCGCTTTTTACCAGTTTAATTTACATGAGATTAAAATAAATAAATGTCAAGAAATAATTAAAGGTGTCTTTTAATATTAAGTTTTCCCAAGAGATTGGCCACTACATAATATTTTATTACGAGAGTTGAGCGGTTCACGTGATGCCTATCGATAAGGCACATTGCGGTCTCTCGGTCACGTGTTTGAACTACACAATTTCCGCATTAATTTTCTATCTATACAAGCAAATATGTATGTGAATACTTAAATATGCGAGTAGGCAGATATATGTGAAATTCCTATAACATTCTGTATTGCAAAATTAACCCGCAGGCGACGCTCGTTACACATTTATTCCCAAAAAGACAAAGAGATTTACCAAATAAATTTAATTAAACGCTTTATAATTATTTAAACTCTTTACAATTATTTAAAATTCTCATATAACGCTTTTTAAGTTTTTGGATTTAATTGAAAGTTTAATGTGGTTGTTCCAAATAATAGAATCTGTTTATGGATACTCACGGAGATAATTAATCCACGACGCATAAAGAAGGGTGTTATCAAGCTTAAAACCTATATCTGTACAGCTTTTATGTATTTTGTTGTTTAGCAGCTTCGTATATCTTAAGTAGGTCAACAAATTTGTTAAGTTTAACAAGCTTAAGTAGAATAATTCCGGAATTGTTTATGTACGTAAGGAATAAAATTATGATGTTTTGTTTTTTTTTCAAATTTCTGTGACGAAATTTAGTCGGCAAGATGCATTACGGTGTAGGTGTGCGCTATTTATCTTTTGTAACATGGATTTTTAGTTTGCAACACGAGGAATGTTTCATTGTAATGTTTACAATATCACTTTTAGATGTGACAAGATGCGAGTTAATTTTGCCGCGGAATGTATCAAGACATGAACATTATTCTTAGATTTTGATCTCATATCTCAGTTCATGCAACTGGATTTTCCTTCCGGAAGATGTGCAAAACGATTATTTTACTTTCTACGTTTATTTAGAATAGAGTAGAAAGTATATCTAAGTCGAAATGTTAATCATTACTTTTAATGATATTATATAAATACTTTTAGTCTTTCCTGTTATATATATTAGAAAATAAAAGAATTAGCGTGTTTTTGGGTTGATGTTCCAGACTCACATGGGATTCCAGAGTTGTAAGCCCTGGCACTCATTATTTATTTTTAGAAGTTATGTACATCTTATGGCTGAGATTTTTCCATACAGTTCTGAAATGTGAAGTTTACCGATTTCTACTGGAACACCATGGTGGACTATGGCCTAAGCTTACTCTTTGCGAGAGGGTATCCCTGCCTAGCAGTGGGCAGTAATGGGTTAATGGCGATGATAATTAGTTATTATGTATTCTAATATTGTAACCTTCCATATTCTTTCACAATTATCAGAGTTCACTACTATAGAAAATGCCACTAGGTAATCAGTCCTATTATGGTATACCTAATGGTAGGAGACAACAAAGGATAAGACAATGTAAATAAATGTTAAAAATCTATGAATCGAGATTTTCCTATCAAACATTCCTATGTTTTGTAGGACGTATATTTTGAACATCTGGTTCTCTTATTAGACATCGCTTTGGTCATTGGCATCTAGAGCGGTCCTAATATGCCGACATTGTTCAATATTACAGACCTTTTGGATCGGTGTCAATGGATTTTCTCTTTTTTTCAAATCATAATACCTGATTTGTCAAATTTTTTATTTGTTGTTATATTGAAATAATAAGTCAACATACATAAAAACATATAAATATATAAGAGGCTAGGTAAAAGTAAATCCATTTTTTTAATAAATGGCTACTGTGGTCGATATTTCATATAGAGTCGATCAAATTGTAGATTTATGCTCGTTGGAATGGTGGCAAATCGTACAAATGAATTCTTTCTTTTAATGTTTTTTATTTGGACCATTCAGTTGCGAGTTTGGAGATTGTTTGTTTGTAGGGACCAAAATTCTATAATGCTACCTTAAAATGGCAAGAACTTATAAGTATGTAAACTGTGAGTATTTGACTTAATTCGTAATCCGAAACATCTTAAATAAAGACTTATTAGTTCACGACAAAATGCCGGATTTATTTTTCCGAACCTAATATTTTGGGTTCCGTAACTAAATGGCTATAATAAAAAAATAACATTTTTTTACTTTCCATTTCAATGGCATTTGGAATTTGATGGCAGTTGAAAATTTTACTATGGGATGAAGTATGAATCTAGTACACAATTATGTATGTGGGTTATCAAAGGATAGGTCCCCTAAAACGGTTTAATGTTTCCCAAGGTATTTTATTACAAGGTATTACAAGGTATACAAGGTTATCTGTAGATTGTGAAATATTACCTTCCAAAGTCATAAAAATTATGTTTCACGTTTATAAGTAACTTTCGAAATAGAGGGTGCAATGTTATGAAAAAAACTTCTGACGTAGAATTTCAAGAAGTTTTTTCACGAACATTAGTTTACACAAGGCATGTATTGTAGTTTTTAGCATACTTTCCGGCTACTTTACTCTGGGCTTCTTTTCTCATCCTCCTCCTCAATTTCTTTAACCCTTCATTATAGCAACCAACTTTCTAAAATTGAATTATTGTTCTCGTCTAGGTCGATGTTTAGATAAAATGTAATTAATATTGTAAGTCATAATAATTAATTAAGTATCACACACGCACACAAACATACGTAATACGCAATTTTCGGAGGACGTTTAAACTGTGGTTAAATATATGAAAATCTGTAATTGTCTTTATTCTTCGTTAAAATGTGTATGTATATAAGTGTTCTTATGGCCGTTGATTTTTAAAGCAACGAATAAAAAGAAATAATACAACCAAACACACATGCGAATTTGGAATGAAAATGTTCATTTCCTGCAAGACTTGGATTAAGGCCGATGGAAATAAGAAATAGGTTCGTCCGATGCAAATCGTACGCAGAGGGCGTATACTTTATAAGACTTACGGAAAACGCCGTGAGAAAATCTGCATGTGACAGTTAAAAACAATTATGTATGTGATGTGTAATATGCAACATCTGAGAAGAAATATGCGTCGCTTGCCATATCATTGAAAGAAATTGCAAAATATTTTTTAAATTTTCTTTGAATGCATGAATAGCATGATAGTCAGCCTATTGCGTGTTAAATGAAAACAAAGGGTGATTTTGTACTTTTTTGCTGGTATAATAAATAAGTACTGCATAGACATAAATATTTCATTATCAACTTTTTAACATGAGCGCTTATCTCGACTACGGAATCCTTAACTGCGCGTTCTTTTGTGTTTATTATTCGGCGCTTAAATATGAGTGACAATTTTCACTCGTAGATTAGACTGTGCCAAAAAAGAAAAACAAGTTGTCGCTATTTGCCGAGATTTACACTCTGAGGCCGTCCTAATGGTTCAACTGTTTTAATTAAAGTTTTTGTTATGCTTCTTTTTCACAAAAAGTTTTAGTTATTACAATTTTCATCGTATAAAATTGCATTAAATGTTGCAATTTAAGCCGTCTACCAGCTATGTGTACCGTGCTGCAAAATTTAATCTTGGTGTAGGTTTCATTATAGTTTGAAAGTTTCTTATAATATTCATGCAATCGTGACATAAATCTTTTTAAATACAAATGAAAAAGGAAAATAATTTAAATATTCACGAAAATTTTGTCGAATACTTGTCGGACTTGTATATTATAAACTTTCTCCGTGTACACAGCGGTTATTTATGATAGCGATATAAGTTTTAGTGCTAAAAGTTTCGTAAGTAACTTACATACGTATATTTGAAACTAAACGGAGGCCAAATGTTTGTCGTACTATTAGTCCGTAGCGACGTTGAAGGTACTAGCGGAAGCTCATGATGTAGGGTTTTAGAAGTTTGAAACTATTCGGGTAATTGAAAATTATGATAATGAATATCTACATTCCATCAATAAACAGAAGTTCACTTATCGAAAACAGAGTAAGCAATAGTATTATGAACGGAAGGTTCCCTTTATCTAATCGCGAAGATTTATTTAACACAAGCCCGGTAATACTATATGCGCATTGGAAACCGTGATATTACACTGAGCTGCTCGACTCAATGACGTCAATGATAAGTTATATATATTAGTAGTTTAGTAGCAAACTTTAGAACTTGCAGCATAAATTAAGACAAGTCTGGCTGGAAATAGGTTTCTGCCAGAAAAGTGTTTTTTTCGTAGTAGTATTTAAAACGAGTTCGATTTCATTCCCTTGCACGGTTTCTCAATTTGTTTGATTTTTCTTTTCCAAATAAAACTTTGCCTATGTAACTTTGTAAAGTTAGGTGATGTTCTTCCATGAATGTTCTGTTAGAATATCAGGCGTATCTAAGATTATTGTGTGTAGAAAGACCGAGAAATAAAAGTTTTATAAATGAGGATTAATGTTTCGTGTGTCGTGTAACTGATATAAAAATTGGCGAATTATAGATACATTTCAAGGTGGTAAAAATTCTTTATGGTTCAACTCTGGAAGTATTAACGTCGCATTTCGTAATAATATTTTCATATTACGAGACGATTCAGTATTCTGGTTTCAATGGTGTAATGTGATAAAGGGAAGATAATAATACTTACGAGAATTTCAATATTAGTCTTCAGGCTAGTAGCACATCTGCGGCCTTAGATGACTTACTTACCTTTAAGAACGGTATCATAGTTTGCTACTTTAGTGGTGTTAAATTATTCATTTTTATTATTTTAAAGATTGCCAAAATTAGCGTGCCAAAATTTTTTTCAAACAATTAGTCCCACGTTTGATCAACGCCGCCGGTAACAAGAGGGCCGGTTCATAACTCGCGCAGAGAATTTCGATTGGTATTTAACATGGGAATGCAGCTAGGAACATGTTCTTGGAACCATGCCGCATCGGCTTCTCACACGGATTCCCTTTAGATTGTTTAGGCTCTTATTATAATTAGTTTAAGATTTTCATCATTGTAAATATATTAGGTTATATTTTTAAAGATTTACCAGGAATTATATGTACAGGGTGAAAAAGCGCGGTTGAACGAAGTTGGCGACGGGAAGCGAGGTGGTGGACGCACGGACCGCACGACGCGTATGCTGGTGGCTCTGTTGGGCCTTTTCCTGGCCACTGAGTTACCGCAAGCGCTATTTGGACTCCTCACAGCCATCGCACCACACCTTTTTGAAGTGTGCTATTACGCATTTGGTGAGTACTTCACATATCAGATAAATTGTGCATTACAGCCTGTGTAAATCGTATGTGATCCACTAAATTAAGCAACGTGAGCTCGATCGAAAGTTGGATGGATGACCGATAGTTGCATTTTTTTCTACACGGTTCTACAGTGCTGATCAAATGAACCACTGTCTCCATAATGGATACCACTAGAGTTGTAGTACTTGTAAAAATAAAAACAATTTCATGATATCGTTTACTAAATTAAGTCTGGAGCACAAATGGGTTTATCTGGGTTTATGTATTTCTTCGACCTGTTGCTGAAGACTAAGTTATATATTTTATATACTTATAGCAAACGGGCATGCAAACCACCCGATGTTAAGTAGTCGCAGCCCAAAAGATGTCCACGTACAACCACACACACTACCGAAATCCTATCTGAGCTCGAACGTAGATTTAGATACGTTGTTACTCCAGTGGACTAAGATGTTCGTCTCGCTTCAAAGTGTAGCGGGAAACCGGAACTCTCCAACCGAAACACAAATAATGCTATACGGAGGATTATGAGGGCAGCGGTAATAATTCCCCGGTCGAACTATAGTTCTCCCTCTATAACTTGAGCACAACAATGTATTAGAAAATAAAAAGAAGATGTCAGGCTAAAAATGTTAAAATTACGATTACCCTAATTCCTTCACCAAGGACTTAGTTGACTACGATCAATGATCATCTAGTTTTATTAACTTCATTTCCTTATGCCACAATATAGATACATATGTATATTACATACAGATAAACCCGAAGCTCTGTTAAGTTTATACTCCTGTGCCAGTGTATTTGTACGGCTGCTTCTTTAATGGCGTATTATTTACGATCCAGATATAAATCTCGTGATCTCTTTATACGCTAGTAAAGCTACTCCTACGTAGGTTTATGGAAAGGGTCATGATATTGTCGAAATTACATGGACCCTCCTTTAGTAATTACATATTAATGTGTGTAAACGAGCAATAGATTTTTACTTATTACCAACAATTTTCTTCTTAATTTATGACGGCAAATTATTATCCTAGTTCTATTTTTTCATGCTATTTGTCTTCAATCACTGTGACTGATCTTCTTGGCGTCAGTTCGAATATACCTTTTCATCCTTCGTTATTCTCAAGCATTATTTTGTTATTTCAATCATAATATGACGAGAACCTTATGAATATTATAATTTCATGGATTTATCAAAGGAGTTAATCGCATTTGAGTGACTCCTACGCAATCCTACAGCCTACTCATTATAAACAAGACCGTTCAGCGTTTATATTCCTAGAATGAATACCACCCTGAGTATATGTATCTGTTGGTGTCTTACAACAATACGATAGCGAATTTTCTTTAGGTAGAATCATCAACATAAATAATATAATAAAATAGCGCGGGTTGCGTTCGCATGGGCAATGTACATATTTATACTAATTATATGTTTTTCGTTTATCTTTTTAACTTGTCAATGTCACTTAAAGAACTATATAAATCGGACCAGTGGTTGTAAACTTATACACATATAAATAGAAATGTTTCATATTATGTAAGGAAAATTCATGGGTTTACTTAAAAAAATATTTAAACGAATAAAACGAGTAATAATAAGTAAATAATTCTATTAGAATTCATGGCAGTTAGTGGAAGTAATCATTGTCAAACTAGTCTCTGTTTGTAACTTTACTATTACCTTTTATGAAATGGATTTGTCTCAGAATTATTGTTTTTGAAAATTATTTTTGAAATTATATTTTGATTTTAATAACACAGAAATAAATCTGTTTATTTTTGAACGTGATCTTCATTGCCGAATTTTTAACGCTTGAATGTATTTGAAAGTGTAATGCTTTAACATTTTGAAATTTTTGGTTTAATAATATACACAGTAAACAAATACTCTAAATTGTGTATAACATTTTTGAGACAAGTCTGTTATTTTGTCTTTGAAGGCTCGCGTCATTTTGCGAATAAAGGAAATTTCAAGCAGGGTGGGTATTTTAGGCTATTTCTGGAATGTTGTATTAAAAACCCCCATCTTTGTGAGAACACTGCTAAAGTTTATCGTCACAAATTGCCACATAGCCGTAAAGCTGCCAGGTCTGACCAGGGAAATAGAAGTTAATTTTTCAAAGCGATTAAATTTTTACCAATATATCTACGAACGATATCCGTTGTGTACAAATAGAACATTTCAATAACTATGTGTCTATGTCTGAACAGCGTTACAGTTTCGTTAACTCACTGACTCGTTAAATAACTTAATCCGAACGTTAATAACACAACTCGACGGCTAAAGGATGAGTTTGGCGACGTGACATGTCGCAACGATACATTTTGGAAAGCCTGTCACAACTTTGTAAGTTCATTCCGCGGCTAAAGTTACTTGCGATATTGTTTGTAACGCCTGTACGTCTGGAGCGGTATTGTTTTAATGAGCAGTTCGAGACAAAGCGCGGTCATTAGCATTGAAAGCATGGTATGGTGGTCACTAACTAAGTACGTACGCACACGACCCATTAATCACTTTGCCCATAGATTATCTCGTATAGTGTAATGTTGTGTTCCAGAAGATGTGTTGCTGATGATAGAATTGTTTCACAGTTTTGGCCAAAACACGGAAATAAAGAAAAGCGATGGAACGAATATTTTATGAAGTGTTTAACTTTATCGCTTATAAAAAATAAATACTTAACCCGGTAGGATTCATTAAGTACCTGCAGATGTTGCTGGATCACATTGAGTTGAGTTATTACGTACCAATCATGCTTGAAAGATTACTGGCAATTACTACAAACTTTCGTTAATAAATGTAAGTACAAACTGGTATAATGGCCGTACTTAGGAAGGTTTGCTACTCTTGACGAGTAAGATGATCATCTCTAACCTCTAAAAAAACTTATTGCAATTGGCATTTACTGTTATTTAAAAACTTATTCGTTATATGACTTTATATTTGAGTTTACTTGATTTTAAATCTATAAACATAGCCTTAGAGGAATTATGTAAGTAACATGGAAATTCTACTAGTTGTAGCTTTATAGGAAACTTTATTTCCGATTTCTTTAATGTATCTACTATGATTTATCTATTCGCTGATGTATGAAAATAAATTTATCTTTATGTAAACAGATATGCAAGTTTTGAGTACCTATGAGAACAATGAACAAATGTGTTTTATGAGAACATCAAAACTAAAGTACCAATTATTCTTTTAGGATTCCCTTGCTGCTAGTTATAAAACCAGCGAAACAGACCGTCATTTATGGTCTACGTTATAACTTCGACCTGGCATTACGTCATATTTTTTATGAACTCTAGAGAGAAACGTACGGATATGGTGTTTAATAAATATTTTATGAATTAATAGATACATCCTGAAATTGTAATTTTCGTCTTTATTTTTCCTTGTTGCCTATTATACATATATTATATTTTTAAATCTTACACTACTAAAAGTTTAGTAATGTTGAGTTAATGGATTGGTTAGGTTTAAAGCAAAGGATTTTATTATTGTATGCCTACAAAGATGTAATATTCTGGCTGGTAAAGAAACCAACAAAGTGATGTATTATAACAAATATTATATATTATATTAAATAATTATTAAACTTAAATATAACAGTGAACGCTTTAAAACTAAGTATAATAGATACCGAACCTAAACAACTCCATTAAAAAAATGATATTTGAAGTTATTATCATGAGGTATTATTAATTAAAACGATGAAAGTGAACAACATTTATTGGATCATTACGAAAATATAAAGTCAGCAAAAAAACAAAGAATATTTTTTGTACATACTTTGTATTGCAGTTTCCGTTTTCCTTTTCATTAAAGAGGATGAATAGATTGCATATAAAACAAGGGCACATTGTCTGATATTGGTTGATTGTCTTTTGTATTTAACATTGCTAGTAAATATTACACATTCATATACCATTTTAATAGTACGTTTGTATACCATAGATTAAAAAAGCATTACGCATCTGTATCATAATTCCCACATATTGATCTGCAGGTTTTACTTCACATAGAAAAAATGATACTGTCTACATGTCATCTATGATTTACACAGCTGTTCCTAAATGTATATCAGTCTGAGAAAACTGAACCACTTTTAAATTTTATTTTTGGTATTTTGTAACGTGCATGTACACCGTCACCAACAGGTGTTATTCTATATATCCATGTTACGTAAATTACTACGAAAGTACTTGAAACTTTGGATTCTAAAGATCATGCTATATGTATATTAACACTTCTCATGTAGCTGTATTCGGACGTAAATGGGATAACTTATATTAATTAACACAGATATTAAGTCTCATGACTATCACACTACTAAGATAGGTTATTTGATACGTCAGTATGTGGAAATTTGAGAAGGGTCAATGATGTCAGTGACATCAAACTATTATAGATACAACGAAATATTATGAGATGTTTTTATTATTATCATTTTTAACGTAATAAGATGAACAGAGCATGAGTTGATATTTTATTTATTGTACCATCGTAATTTAAAGATTTTGTTATGTATACATTTGTCAGCAACACTATTAACGTTTTTTTTAGTTTTGATATTTGTTTGCATATTTACTTGTCCATCCTTATTATACATAAAGGTAAAAAATGATATAAAATAAATATAATCGATAATGTAGTTTATCAAAGGAAAAAATATAATAATTAGTTCACCTAACTACAGTTGTTCCTCTATCTACGAATTAAGTCAATATTCATCGTAATGTTTTAAATAGTTAAGATAAACTCATATTATTTTATGTATGTAAATGATCTATCGTGCAGTAAACTCGTATGATACCTTTCTTCTATACGGGCGAATATATGTATATACTCCACACCCATGTCAATCTAAGTGATGGCTGATAATACCATAAGCAATTAATCATACGACTTCATACTGTCCAGTTATGTCATCTTGTGGTCCTACGTTGACGAAAAATGACAGTTTTTGGCTCAGAATAATTGATACTTGCGTGTCCCTTATATAAACACGCGCATATGGAGAGACTAACTATTGTACGTGTTTCATTTATCATACCCGTTTAACTGTGTGTGATATTCACGTCGTGACATTGTCACGTGTGTCATGTACACGTATGGCGCCGCCCTAATTTCTGTGAAGGTGAGAATATATCGTTTAATTGTGACTATGATATGGGGGACGCTATGATTAAACAGATCATATCGTATAGAAAAGTTGAAAATACTCAGAAAGGATACGAGTATCATTTTCATTTTATCAATAATAAGGTTAGTATTCTTTTAAAATTGAAATATACTATTAGTTTTTGTGTCATATTTTTTCAGTTTATTGAACTAAGATATAAAAAATTCAAGGATTCCATGGAAGTTTCAAATCGCAAATTTGTTATGTAACTACAAATTTTTTGGATTGTTTTCTTTATTTGTGCTAAAACACAGTGATTTTAGCCAAATTCCGGAATTTTAAGTTAATGGGAAGTTCCCTTATAAGTTTTAACTGCCTTATAAAGTTAAAATATGCGGTAAAAATTATCATAATATAAAGGATGATTCTACATGCCCCCAAGGGATTGTACATCTGAGTATTCGACATTATTTTCAACTTAAAACGTACACGCATTCTTGAGAAAAAGGCTCTTGAGAGACAAACAGATACCACAAAGTGGTTCTATAAGTGTTCCTTAGTCCTTTTGAGATACGTAACAATCTTCTCAATTTCTTTCGTTTTCCATTTTCATAACATTTATTTAATCACTGTTTGACAAGCCATGACATGTTTGTTATGTATCTTAAAAAACAAAAACAGATTTCCTGCCTAAATGTAAACATATTACGCTCGGGTGAGCAATATTTATTTTCTGTAATAGGTACATTTATGAATGATAGTTACAATTGGTCAATATCTATAAATAATTTTATATTATCAGATACAAAACAGCTGTAATAAAGAGTGCTTACATGTAGTAGGTATTGGCATTTTAAAAATGCGAATGTCAGGGTCAATGAGTGCATTATTTATGAATAATTATAAATTTGAGTAAAACTTTAAATTGTAACTCCTGTTTTCTGACTGTAGTGGCGCTTCTCAAATGCATTTTATTTATTAATTCTTACATTTTATTATATATAACGTTTACTCACGATTAACGCTTTTTAATTGTCGATATTTCGTTTCGTATCGATTGCATTTTTTTTATATTGAAAGAGTGAGAAACGGATATGCAGGCCACCTGATGTTAAACGGTCACTGCAGCCCATGGACAACCACGTCCAATCTTAAATAGAACAGAAGTTCTATTTAAAGATGAGTTCCTACTCTTGAGGACTAAGATGGTCGCCTCCAATAATGTGTATCCAGCACCAACAACTCCCCAACCGAAACACAATACATGAAGAACATGTTGCTTTTCGGCGGGTTATGAGGGTGGCGGTGGTGTCGCCCCGGGCGAGCTCCAACGGCTCTACCACCTTTGCATTATTCGTAAGTTCTCATTATATGATAAAATGTATGAATTTCGTGATGATATTAGTTTAAAATTGTGTATTTTATTTAAGTTAAATTTTATTTAAGTTAAAACTGTCATTTAATCTTAAGCAAAAAATTTCATCCCCTACTTTAACTTTTACATTCAGAGGTGGCATTTTCTCCTTATATTCTATCAAATTCTCGGGATCAAACGGGAAGTATAAAATCAAATAAAAATTCCGTTTCAAATAAAATACGAATTTTCCAAATTGGTTAATTTATTATAGAGTTACGCGGTAACAAATAAAAAAAATACAATTAAATTTTAGACCTCACCATTTTTTCAAGTCGATTGAATAATGTAAGATCAGATAAATAAAAAAGCCCTTGAGTAAGGAGTTCCGTTTTTAATAGATACCAACATAAAATTTTATATATATTTATATGTATAAATGTATCAGTCGGCAGGTGTTCGATAAAATATGAAAGGTCATAAAAGTACTGAATTCACTTAAGTATTTTTGCGAAAACGATTACCGAGTCCATAGTTGTTTCAAGGGTACATGCAAAGTTCTACTTAACTATTAGTTTTCAAAGCAAAAGAAAACTTTTAATTTCCTTACAATAACCCTGCGTGTAGGCGTAGTATTGTATATAGAGCAGCTCGTTACTTAAATAAATTGGCCATTAGCAACTTTTAATATCGTATCAGATATAAGCAATGACCTACTTATATATCAAGAGAAACCCTAACCCAAGAATGGGAAAAGAATAGGTTGACGATTAACATATTTACATGAAGGTAATTGTGATAGAGCTAAGGTAATTTACAGCAATTTAAGTGTTTAAAACTATATATTAAATTATAATTTTGCTAGGTGGTACAATTATAGTTCGATCGGGAAGGTACCACCGCCACCCTCATAACACGCCGTAAAGCATTACTTGTGTTTTGGTTGGAGGGGTGCGGTTTGAAACTTTGAAGCGAGGCGACCACCTTAGTCCTCAGGAGTAGTAACGTATATACGTTCGAGCTCAGATAGGATTTCAGTCGTGTTTGTGGTTGTACATTGATGTCTATGGGCTGCGATTACTTAACATCAGGTGGTTTACATGCTCGTTTGCTACTCTTCTCACATAAAAAATATTACACTGAAAACTGACGTTGTTATATTGGTGATCCAATTCAAATTTCTTAACTTTTATGAAACAAAAATGTAATTTATCTTATTATTAAATTTTAATAAAATATATGATATTATGGATTTTTCAATTACATTAATGATTCCCAAGTATCTATATATCGGTTAGTTTTATTATTCTAACGGTGCATGCATTTTACGCTGACCGTGATAGCTTTAATCCTTAATTTTATATATGTATGACCATGCAAATCTTTATGCAAAATTCTCCAAGTCGAGTCATAAGAAAGGCCCAATGCCAAGAGGCTTCAGTAAGAGGATTATCATAATCTTCCCATATGCGTCGATACATAGCAGAAACCTCGCAGACTGTTTATCAAAAGTGTATTTTTTGTTTTTATGAACGTGAGTGAAGGCGTGAATTTTTCTACATATTTAAGTTCCACTTTTCGCCACGTTTAAAAACTTCCTTAACATTCAGAGGCGACTAATCAAGCTACGACATTCATGACATATCGCAGCTTAAATAATTTGAGTGTTTTATAACAAATAGTGTTTTGGTTGATTGCCAAATTAAAAATAACAAATTAAATTTAAGTAGGTACATATATCAATATGCACTAGACCCAAGTTGTTGGGATCTAGTTTCCAATTACAATTTGATATTGTAATTTACACCAAAGTCAGTTCTGTCCTTCAATTTACTGTGGATAATAACTGGTAATAAAGTTCAATGGTTTTAATTAAATTGGTTTCTGTTTAACACTCTGTAAAATCTTTCTCGAAGCTTGTTAACTTGTCAGAGATAATGAAATTTATTGTAAACTGTGACCAAGTTTGATTTGTTAATTATTGGTATATCGATCGAGTTCGTTGTTCTACGGTCCTTAGACCCAAATTTCTATAGCCTTATTAAATTTAAACATGGAATAGAAATGTTGTGTAAACGAAGTTATATCTTGAGCGTAGAAAGTAACGTTTCAGAATTTAATTCCCTCTAGTTAGCCGAGTACAAATTTAATAATATAGCGTATACACACTATAATTCGATTACTTGGTGCTTCATTTCGTGAACATGTATTTCAAATATACATTCGTTGTTTTATTTTGTGTTGACCTCGTGTTTTTATAACTGCAACTCGCTTTTATGCTTGCTTTTGATAAGCCAATTTTTTTTTGTTGTCGACTTTTAATGAAAGCATTATCTGCAGAGAATATAAGATTTGTGACGTTGTAGAACGCGTACGGTTGGGTTGGGGACGTATCACCGCCACATATACATATTTCTAGGAATAAATATTTCTTGCCTTTTAGAGGACATGTGTGGTTGCCGGTGACTTCAATTCAACTTTAGATGAGACTCCTGTTATGTGTGGAGCTGGGCAAAGGAGTCCATAGGCGGAATGAACACTTTTATCGTGTTGACTACAAACTCATTTGTTACTCGAATGACATAAGAATATTTTATTGTTAACAGGTGAGGTGATGGATTTGATGGCGCTGGTGGGGTCGGCAGTTAACTTCGTGCTGTATTGCAGCATGAGCCGGCAGTTCCGGTCGACATTCACGCGTCTCGCACGGAAAATGATTCCGATGCCGACGCGGCACGACAGTGAACCCCTTACAACGACGTCTGTCATGACGTAGCGAAACCGCCATGCGGTCACTTCGACCGCACACCTTTGAGTACCGCACACGTTATAGTTATTGCCAAAATTGGTGACCGCTTAGAGACTGTGTTTGATATACAATAGGTGTCAGGAGAGGGCAAGTAATATTAATACCTAAGATTGGCACCACTGCGAAAGTTCTTGACGCCGAAATCCAGAGCGATTAAAAAGTTGGCAAGAGTACAATTATATACGAAAATGTGGGTGATTTTAGCTGTAACACGTTATTAGTGTAACGAATTATTAAAAATGTAGTTCAATTAGGCAGGTACGTATTTCAATTACTAGAATATGTATGTATATATTATTTAAGAATTATGAGCATTAATTGAACGAATAAGAAACATAATAATGGTGCTTATTGATAAGATTTCTTCAAAGGGATTATGTCATTAGGACAATCATAATACTCTTGGAAGCTATTGTTATTATTGTTAGACTAGTCGCTAAGCTACATAAGATTCGTGTTGAATATGTAACGAAATATCCGTTTTAGTCTTAGTAAGTAATATTACCTGAATATTGATTAAGTAGTTTCCTCAAGCGCCTAACCCTTTATTAGTCTCGCGCTGGATATAGGGGAGATGGAGATATTATACGTAGAGTGTAGCTTAGATTATTACGATGGGTGTAATATAGTGATTTCCAAAGTGGTCGAAGTCAAAATACGAAGGGTCAACTAAATCCAAATATGAGGGTAGAAGATATGAAAATGGGGATTTACATGGGTGTTAAAATTCAACCCATTTAAATAGGATTTTATTAAACGTTTGGCTTTTCATAATTGTTTCCCTAATATTAAGTAGTTTTTATGTCCTTTACATGCGTATGTATATTCTGTCCGCTCTTCAGTTAACACTTTAGAATAGTGAAGTAAATTGTTTGGTATCATTCAATAACAGAAATATTAAATGAATGTAAAAATAGCAGGTGGGCAACGGTGTAAATTAGTTCTCACCCTGATTCGGTGATGCTTAAAGCACGTCCGTCTATGAAACTAATCTACTGTTTCGATTATTTGTATTGAATTGTATGTCTATAGAGCTACTCTGAAAGTCTCGTGACATGGGGCTCTTCAAAAAAGGTGCAAATATGGCTCTTCTTCAAAGCCGGCGATACATTGGCGATTCTTCTGGTATTGAAAATGTCCATAGGCGACGGTGACTGTTTTCCATCAGGCAGCCCGTCTGCCTTATCGTTGGGTTTAAATATATAAAGAAAGTCTCGCAATGGCGTCTAACGGCACTTGTGTTATTTCTCTTTCCCACTAGTTACCAAGGGTTTGTCCCTACAATTGGAGGACTCAAAGAGCATATTTCACTACGCGGCCCTAATACGGAGATTGGAGACACGGGATAATGGCCAGCCAGTGTGTTGGATGTTTTGAAATTGCTCATAAAGATTTAACGATTACCATTTCTCAATAAGAACCGGGGTCGACTATTAAACTATCCGAAGCACGAATTCGCGGGGGAAATTTTTGCTACTGGCAGTCACTCATCTCCGTTTTAACTGTGCCCGACGCTGAAAAAAATTATGGCCATCATTTACGTTGCACGAGGTCAAATGCAATTTCTGATAGGTTTTCCTGCAATTGAAAAAATATTATAGTATTATTTCATATGGACGTCGCATGCGTAAGTTTCTAGAATATGGACATGCTTAGAACTCGTAAATAATGCTCAAATAGATTCAAAATACATAACTACTTTCAAAAATATCTATTCATTCGGTTTTATTACTCCAACGGTAATAAAAGTAGCATGGTAGGAATATACGGGTGAATATGGTTGTTTTACAAGTGGGAATATTTTATGAGATGCACTGACACTTGTGCTTTCAGTTAGGGCTTGTAAACTCTCGGGAAATAATAGTTCATAAAATAGAGCATGAAAAGTCCACATATATAAAGAATTTAATGTTATTTCGTTTTATGTGAGTCACTTGTGATTTAAAAGATTTTATGGGCGGAAAAGTATTGAAAGCAATAAAGTTTGCCGTTTTGTAGTAAACAATTGAACATTAGCGACTGTAACTCATGAAAATACAGTATATAACTTTTTGGTTTAAACGTATCAATGTGAAGGTTTAAGAAATAGTACTTAAGTTACATTTATCTACCATATTGATTCCAAATTGAAATAAAATAGTTTTATTCAAAGTGGATTCTTTGGAAAATTATACTTTAAAGTCAATAAACTACCACCGGTATTTGTCAGAGATATAATTTGGACATACGCAACCAAAGAAACTATATTATTAAGATTATTTAGGATTTACGTGCGTTTGCCGTTGCTACGTATGCTTTGGAATAAATAACTCCACTTCATAACACTTAAACACTCGCTCTCAATATATTTTTATTAAAATATACGTAGCTTTCATAATATCCGTTGTATGAAAACCTACTGAGCTCGTGAATTTTTGCGTGAGCGGTGATGCCGCCATTGGGCTCTTATACATTACATGTAATGGTAATGAAGTTTGATAATTGTGTTTACAGGGCTCCATGTAGCACTTGATTACGATAATGCTTGGACGAGTAATTTATTAAACGGCATATTATATTTTCCAGGAAGTTATAATTTGCGATACAATTTAAGTGGAATGTCATTAGGTGACATGGGTATTTATTACATACCACATACGTCATTTCTTCCGCTAGCGCGACAAAAGAGATCATCGGCTTATTGTTGTTATTACTTTTATAACCGGGTTTCCAATGAGAAGAATTAGGTAACCATCTTGAGTAAATGCGGATTGAAGGATTTCAGATACCATAGAGAATTTTTTGGAGAACACTTTGGTGTACAGGTTTTCTCATTATCTTTTTTTCACCTTTAGAGGCCGTGATTATGTCACTAGTTTTTAAGCAGGCACAGAACTTCGATGAACAGAATTTTTGTCCGGGATTTGAATATGGCCTCCCTCAATAGGTTGAAATTTTATCATTAGGTTATCGTTGTTTTTTATTTTTATTAAAGAAACATAACTTTAGAAATTAAATAAAAAATAGAACAATGGGGTATAGCCTTGACGACCATCGTGAAAACAACATATTATTGAAATAATGAATAACTCGGTCAAATGCACGTTGAGTGCGATGGAGTGACAGTGTACACGTCGCTCGTTATTTTAATAACCAACCATTTTGTTTTTCGTTTTTTCGAAACTTTATATGGCAGGACAAAAAATATTTTCGATCAAATTGATATAAAACCAATTTTATTAATAATTGAGATTTAGTTATACGAAGACACCTAAATTAAGTTTTAGTATTAATTTTGTAGGGCAGGATCTTTTTTATGTTGGAACGGTCAGACACGAGTCTGTATCCATTGATGGGGAGGTTTGCAGTAAACACCGTCACGCAGTTCCAATACATTCTAGCCCTGCATTGCTTTGATGTTTAATTTGGATTAAACCGTGAAAATGTCCCTATCTTAGCACATCTTTCAAACGAAAATTTAACATTGCTTATAACAGCAGAAATCGGTATAATGGTTATGCCATCAGACTAAAAAATACTCTAAATAAAGGCTTCTTGTAACTTTTTTGCATTAATCTTTTTATGATATTTATACGAAAAAGTAATGAAATAACACAAAATAAAAAATTTCAACTTCTCCAACATGCAAGAACAAATCATACTTTATTCTTGTCATATTCGGATCTGTGAACATGTGTTATTGTACATGTGTAATAGTTGTCACTAGGCCCAATATTTTTCCTAGCCTTTCTTTCCTTATTCCTTTATTATTCATTCCTGAACATATATGAGACAATCCGCTTTCTTTTACAAAGAACGTTTCAACAAAAATCGTCTACAATTAATTTTTATTATAAAACATAGGTACTTAGTCCTATTTATAAAGCAGAAAATCACATTTAGAAAATGTTCTGAGGATTAATTAATAATTTTATTGCTAGCCTAGCTCCTCAGAGAAAGTACGGTAATTGTTAAATGGTTTCAATTAGCGAAGTCTGCTGTGATCAACCTCTATTATTAAGAAATATCCACATCAAAGCTAACTTATTAAATCGGCCTCTATAGAGTTATACGTTACCCACATTACGCTAAAATCGGTTGATTACATTTAAGTCATCTGGCGGAATGTAATTGGAAAACATTTCTATTATTTATCTACTTAAATGATATGTATAAGAACAATGTTTTAAGTCCATAAATGTATGTATACAAACTTTATCTAAAGTCCAAATATTTAAATAATTAATAATCTAAATATAAGTAGGTAATACTAAGTTAAAACAAATTCATAGCGGTTTCAAATGTGACATCAGAAAACATGTTGGAGAACTCTAACACGTTTCGGCTCAATAATTCGATTAAACTTAAGATTAATAAGTTTGTGCATAGGATTTGAGACATGTATTTTAAACTCAGATTGCCACAGTTCATATTTCTGCCCGATTTGCCTTTGTATAGTGTTATTTACCGGTTAACAATAGGTCGTTGAGGAATTAATGTATGCGGTTATATTCCCATCAATCAATATCAAGCTCGCTTCTAAAGGTTTATGTGTGTTATTAATAGTTGAATACCCCATTAACAGGCCCTTGAAAGATGATAATTCTTTGTCGTTACCGATTAAATGGTAGGGATAATTTATCTATCATATTTAAATGATGTGTTATAATTGTGGTGAATTTACTATATACATACATATTATAAGTCGCGACTATTCTAATTTGTTTATTAGTTGTTTTTATAGATGCATACATTGCATTTTATAAATGTGGCTGTTTATTATGATTTAATTTTACTGTAAAGTATATTTACGGTGTAAAAGAATTTGTATATTCTTTTAAAATAGCTAATAGCTGTTAATACTATGTAATTGTATAAAATGTTTAATAATGATTGAATCTAATGCAATAGTGCAATAGCAATGAATATCATAGCGACAATGAAAAAAGGTAGTATGGAATACAGCACAGGTACGATATAAAGTTGTATGTTGTATAGTATATTACTTTCTATGATATAAATGGTAGTAGTACGTCGATATTTTTTCATAAATAGCATTCATATTTTACTAGGCTTGGTAATTCACAAATATCATTATTCCTAGGAAGGAAAAATGAATTGTATATGACTTTCAATACAAAATGAAATTTAGGAACATTGCTATATACATAGATATTGTATGATCTCGTTGCTCGATGCTGTCTTTTCATGCTGGAATGTTGAATTTTTTGATACGAATCGCATATTCTATTTCAGTGAGATGTTGAACGGAGTGCGTAATATGTTTATGAACTCAAGGTTAGTTTAGGCTACATAGAAACGTTACATTTTTTAAATGTAGCGTTTCTAAAGCTATCTAGAAACTATGTTACATTGTTTTATTAAAAAGATTCAATTAAGAATCTCTACAGAGGGTTGATGAATAAAGTACTAGATTCTTAATTAACACAAGTGCTTACTTAAATTTTATGTTTGTCTTTGAAATGTCCTAATTAATTAATTGGAAATAATTAAAATGCATGCTCTCTTTGCTGACTATAAAATGTGATGAGACCTATCAACCGTGTTTATACATACCTATTTTAGTATCTTATTGTGTAGTATTCAATTATAATTTATAGTTTTTGATGTGTCACCATATATTTATATTATATGTAAGGATGTTTACAAGCGGCTCGATGTAAAGTAATATGTAATTAAAGTAATTCAAGATTTAGAGCGATAGTTCTTCAACAAGATGAAAATAGTTAATGTTTAGTACATAACATATTTTAGTAGTTGTTTATCGTTACAATTATATCGACAAATGTAAATATGTTTTATGTTTGCATTTATATGCCAATCCATTATATTTAGACCTAAATATTTGTCATAAAATATTGAATTAAACCTATATATAATATATATATGTAGTTGATGAGGTCCATTATACATTTTGAAGTAACAAAAAAGTTTACTTTCTGTATGATATGATCATACAACAATGTAAAGCGTTGTAAGTAAAATAATTTCATTTTACGGCGTTTGTAATAACAAAACAATATTACATTTTCTAAGCTAGTCTAGAAATTTGGAGGGCCTACAGGGAATGAAGCTTAAATTTTTGGAGACCTGTGTAGTGATACTCTATACGCCTATCGGCATTACTATTGTTTTTCATTCATTTTTATGTATGCTATATGATATCTCTGGTATAATTTCGACAACTCTTTCCATATCTAAAAGCGTGTAATGCTGTATGAATAATGAAGATCCGACTTTGCCTTACGTATACTTCTCAACGATTATTGTAAAGTGGTATTAATGAAGTTAATCTATATTTTATAAAGTGCTTGTTTGTTATTACTATGGACTTACTTAAATAGAAAATAATTATATTTGTTTTATATTATAGTGTAGTATCACTACATCATACTAAAATAATACAAAATAACAATAAAAATTTCTTTTTTTACTTTACAAGTATGTTAACTGTAGACCGTATAAATCTTGAACGTAATGTAAAAAAAAATGTTTCACTACACTCTTTAGATATCAAAGACTGTACTGTTACTTATAAAAAGGCACACTCGAGGTCGAACCATAAATAATTCTATCACTTTTATACAGATATTCGTCTCAAATAGTTTTTAAACTGTTATCCCGTTGATTGCATTACCCATAACTTGCCGTCGTACTTGAAATTCAGAATTTTGATTTGGGAATAGCGCTGAGGTCTAAATACTTCGGTCCCAAGGGTTAATGTTATAACAATGTACTCGTTATAAAACCCTCCGCGGTATTATCCAAGTCTGTTGTTTGTCTTAATAGTTATTATAGCATTTAACGGTAATATTTATTTATTGTCGATGTCGCCTTTAACAACTTTGTTTTTGTAAAAAAATATATCCTTGGAAGGTAATTATATCGTGTAGATTGTCTGGATAATATTATAAAAATATTTTTAGATCATTATCGCTACATTGGCTGAGTAGCGTTCATTTTTATTACAAGCGTATTAATAACAATATCTGTCTAAGTATATCAGTAGATTGCGTATAATGTAGGAATAATTTTAGAATAAAATTTTTAAACATCGCAATAAAAAATATATTACAAAAAAAATACAATAAAGTGCATTTTAAAAGGTACTTATTTAGCCAATATATAGTAATTATTTATACTGTATCTATATTAATTGAAAGTATTTTCAACTTGTACATAATATTAATAGCTATTTATCTGTCGTTACTGTAAAAAATTAATGTCTGAATTAAAATGTGTAAGTACGCACTCGTTGTATATATAGATAGCAATGGAGACTCATAGTGAAATGTATTAGATTTTAAATGTAACGTAGTAGAAGAGAAAGTAGCAATTACTGTATGTACGACGTTTTGTAAAAAAACTAAAAAATGTACTGAAAAGTGATGAAATAAATTTATGAGTAAATAAATCTTAGTGTATTATTTTTCAATAAAATTTACAAGCCGTGAAGTAGACATAAGAATCAATTCAAAAAATCTATCTAGACTTTACAACCTGAACAAAGATCTGAACAAATAGATATTACTTACTAGATATTAGATATTACTAGATTAGATATCTACAGTAGCTTGATAAAAAGGCTCATTATTTTAAAACAAAAAAGTACATGAATACAAATATACAAATATTATATTCGTGTTCAAATGTTACGTTTATTTGAAAATGTTAAGTTGTAATAATTCACGATCAAATCAGAATTAGAAATCTGTTCAAGACTTGTTGTTTGGGCATATTGGGTTTACAGATGAAACCATAATTTATATTGCTTACGAACTTCAACTTTGGAACTTCAGAGTAATGTAATAGATCCTTTGTATTTTGCTATATCTACGATAATTTCAGTGCGTAGCGGAATTGGAAATGGAAGTGCGAACAGAGAGCAGTAGAACCACTGTCACATATACTTAATACTTCCTTATCCATGTAAGTGTCACTGTCGGAGGCGTTTTCTAGAAGAATGATATTCCTCTTTTGATGGTACAACAAAGACTGCGTACGGCAACTTAACAGCTATACTCATTTTTGCCTTATAGCAGTTATGGCAGCAGTGTAGTGCTGCTGAGACCTGCTTTGGTTGGTTTATGTTATGTTTTGGGGTATTCCAACTTAGCTATCGAAATTAGCAAAGTATGTGTGATAGAGACCCATAAATATCAAGTGGGTTGCCAACTCCTATGTAACTTCTATTACTCTATAATATATTTGTTGCGTGTGGTAATCCTACAAAATTAATAAATTTGTAGGA